>CM067564.1:1417201-1484701 GCA_034336665.1 Luscinia megarhynchos | reverse complement strand
ACAATGTCAGCACTCATAGCCCTAGCTATTCGTTAATTCTCAGTCTTTGCTCCACCTGCATCCCTGCCGAGCATCCCGTCCTTGGGGCTGGGCTGTGCCAGCAGCTCCTCCCGGGCACCTTGGGCAGCTGCTCGGTGCCGGGTGGCAGGGGAGCCAAAGTGGCTGTAATTACCGGCTGCAGGTGGAAATTCTTGCTCCCTTGCCCTGGGGGAGCTGAACCATAGCCATGATTAAAGGTAGTTAGCGATCCCTAATGACTGCAAGCACGCAGAGCTGATAATTGCCACTACTTTTCATTCCGCCACCCGGGAGGACTGACCTGCTGCCAGCAATAAACTTTTGTAAGTTTTAGCCTTTGCTTTTCGAAAATTCGGTTTTATTATTATTATTTTAAATTTTTTTTCCCCCTAATCCTTCTTGACCTTCTTTGGATTTGTGACCAGCCCTGTGACAAAGATTGCTGTAAAGGATCTGAGAACAGCTGGAAAGAGGAGGATACTGGCTACAGAGGAAATCTGATCCAGTATGGCGATTTTCTTTATTCCAATCTTTGCCAATTATATCAATTCCTACATTACTTTGATGTTATCAAACCTGTGAAACTCTTGCTAATGTTACTTTTCACACGTTAAAGTTGATTATGAGCTTATGTACCCTGCTGCTCAATGGCCTAAATGAACATATTCATAAAATCCACAATAAGAGCCAGTTATTTGATTGTACAGCAAATTAGGATGTTCCTATCCTTAGGCTCTGAGGCTGCCTTCTCTGAAGAGGAAAGATGTGCTAGTTCCATCAAATGCCTATCTATTAATCAATTGTATTCACACACAATCCCCTTTGAAGATAGGGATAAAGGGCAGCAGAAAGACACCTTCCCCAAATCTGCAGCAAATGATTTCTGGCACTATAAACATCCCTTATTTTTCCAGAGGACACATCTGTTCTGAAGGTCTTCTGGCACCTAATCCCCGTTTATGGCTGTTGCCACAGAAATGGCAGTCCTTAAAACTCATTGAAATCTTTTCTCTCTGCCTCCACGAAAAGTTAAAGGCTAATTAAGGAAATGCAAACAGGAGTTTCTGCTGAGCCTTCGATGGCAGCACTGCAGCTTGCAACATGAGGAGCAGAAGTGAGCATGCACTTAGTCCCTCTGGCAAAGGAAAAACAAACTAAAAAACGTTATAATCTTTTTGGCATTAAAAAAAATATCCTTTCTTCCCTTCTATATTGTTACACATAACCCCCAAAATCAATAATGCAGAGGCAGTGTTTAAAAAAAAAAAAAAAGGAAGCACTACAAGATGCTCCAGTCAAAACATTTCTTAACTGGCTCCAGAGGGGCAGAATCATCCCTCGTCCTTTTCAGCTGGAGCAACTCCGACCAAGAGGTGAGGTTTCATCCATGGTAGTGAAGTAAAAGCTGGGAAAAAAGGAGTGGAAAGGGGATTTCAAGGTTGAAACGTCTGTACAGCAGATTCCTTTGAGGCAGGCAGAAAGCAATCAGTCAGGAACTTTTGCATGGCTTGTATTTTTGACAGAGTAAAACTGATTTCAATACTGGACTACAGATTTGCTCTGCAAATAATTATTGTCTATAGTCCCGCTGATAGGGAATTCATTTCTTTAATGATAAATTGTGGGATAAACCTGTATATTTGAGGATAAATCTGCACAACCTGACCCTGGGAGAAGCAGGTGTGTAATAAGGGTTTCCCATGAGTCAGCTTTTCATGGGTATTGACTTTTGTGACTTGGGGGAATCCATTTTACCTCCTTGATGATGATGATAATGATCGTGATGATGATGATGATTCCTCTCTCACCTTTCCTCCCTCATCTGTCTTCTGTTAATTCTTTCTGCCTGAAAATTTTTTAGTAGTGTTTGGATAATGCAACTGGATATGTAAATCCATTGCTACTAGTAAATAGCAAGAAATATTAAAATCTAGGGAGAAACAGCCAAGCAATTCCACACACTCCTTTATTTTTCTTCAGCTCAGGTGATTTGGACAATACAATACTTTTTTTTTTTTCCACCAGGAAATAAATACAGCACTGGACTGCACAGTCTGAGTTTTTAAATGTGAAAATTATGACCATTAAATCTGTGATGTGAAAATGTGTCAGCAGAAAGCAGCAAACGATATGGATACATTCTGCAGGTTACTGCCTTAGGGTCAATTGAAACAAGCAGATCTGTGGGGCACAGCAGTGCAAGGAGCAAGCAAATGCAGGTGCAAATATGCCTGGGGCTTGTCTAACTCCCATTAAAATAAAAAGTTTGATAGCACTAATCGTTTCTGTCCCTTTGCATCTTAAACAGCCACTGGCATTGCCTCAGCATTTTAACTGTGTGCTGGCAGAATTGTGGGCTTGCTGGGAGAAGACATCAGGAAGGGTGATGAAAGGAAGGAAAAAAGCAGAGGTGCAAACCTGCATTTCCAAGAGAAAGGGTCCAAATGAATATCCAGAGGTCAAAACCAGAACAATTGCAAGCCTCTGAGTTTGCACCAGTAACAAACGCCTGGCTCCCAGCACTTTCAGTCCTTGTGAATGAAATTTTTTGGTGTTGGTGTGCCTACCTGAGCCCAAAGGCTCAAAAACAGATCTGAGAAACCATGAGATATCTAAGTGGGCTCAGGGAGAGGAGCAAGGTTGGCTGCAGTGCTGGATTTTACCCTTCTCCCCAGCAGCCTGCCCCTCATTTCTGTCTGATGAGACCACAGAGGCCAAAAACTACAGCAGTGGACAGGGATGTGCAGCTGGGAGCCCCATCCCTTCTGCAGTGCTTTCCTGTCAGCACCTCCTCTGATGCCTTGAGCTGTTCTGGTGGTAGAGGACTGAGGGATAAAGGCAGAGAAATTTCCTAGAGACAGCAAAAATCTACTACAGCAACACCTGCCATGGTTTGGTTTTTAAAGTCCTTATTTTAACTGACTTACTTCAAAGGGTAAGGTGTTCTAAGACTAGTAAAAGCCAAATTGCTCATTTTTTTATGTTGATTGTGCTTCATTTTTGAATGGGAGTTCTTGCTGGGCTCCTTTGCTGCTTGTAGAAATAGATTACTTTGCTATTCAGAGGTGTGTGGGGATTAGTGATACCTAATGGGCTGAAGTCTTGTTGGAGAGCAAGATGTGTGAATGCAGGAGAGAAGCCTCCAATGTTCATTTGGATATTTTTCAGTGTCTTCTAAGAGAGATCAGGGGTCATGATAAGTTATCAGAGTAAGTTTGCAGCTCTCAAATTCTACATTCAAATTTTGGCTGAGGTGTTGAGGGGAAGCCAGGTTTCCAATTTGTTCAGAGACCTTCTGTGACACTGAATGCTTTGACTAGCTCAAAAGATTAGCCAGGGCTGTGGCAAATAGTTGCTGTAAAATGGCAGATGGCTGTCTCCTGCTACCCATTATTCTTCCCAGAGGTAAAATCTTCTCTGCTGCTGCCACCAGCAGCATCTCTTTTGATTTCAGTGAGAATTAACCTGATTTTTATGGGCCTTGGTCACAATCAGAGATGTCCCAATCAAGTGTCTGTAATGGAAAGATTTTTGGTCTGAGTTAGTTAATTAATTGTGAATAATAACAAAGAGAGAGCAAATGTCAGAGTCCTGATTTGGGGTGAGAATGAGGGTGGGGATATGGTAGGAAAAATTGAATTTAAACCTCATTTACTTCAATTTTTTTTCAGGAAAATAGCAGAAGTTGCTTTTCTGGGTGATGGGTGGGTTATACTTACCTACCAGAACTAAATCATCTCTTTGGGCAAGGTAGAGCCAGGTGAAAGAGCACATGAAAAACATTTGCTGTGCTGGTTACTCATGTTCTCCAACAGCACCAAAACATGTTTGTTCCCAGTGGTCTTTGTCCATAGTAGGCTGGACACAAAGGGCACACTAAAAATGTGGCCTGAGCTGGATTTGGTTTGGTTTTCTTTTTGCTGGGGGCTATAAGGAAGCACAGCCATAGGAAGGGCTAGAGGTATAATCTTTTTAAATTACAGCTGCAACATTTTCTTCCTTGTGAATTTAGCCTGAAATATTTGCTCTCTTTGAGGTCTTTCAGATCACATCTCATCCACTTCTGTTTTGTGTAATCAACCAATTAATAATGGCTTGAGAAGTAGGCAGGCATAATTGGCATATGCTTTGCTGGAGAATAATCATGAATGTGAAAATAAATTGTAGAGATTGTAATTGTTTTCCTTGCCTCATTCTTTCTCACTGTATTAATCCTTGTAAAAACTCAGGGAAGGATATTCTAGATCAGACCAAAGTTCTTGTCTAGCCAAGTGTCTGTCTCTGGCAGGGGCTATTAAAAGGTGGTTTGGAACTGTGATAAGAAAAAGTAAATGCAGAGCAATCTTTTTCCCAGCACTTCCCCGTCAATTAGACATTTTAGAGAATTCCTAAGCTACAATTTGTATATTTTGCTGTTCTCCTGCTTTGTTACTTCAGATGCTCAGCTATTAAAAAACCCCACAATTATTACCCTCACCTATCCTGTGAGCTAGAAAAGTGGTATGTTATCTCCACATTATGGATTTTGAACTGAGGAGCTGAAAGACTTGAAATGCCACCATCTAAAAATAGATTAGAGCTGTTACAGGTCGTTAGCACAATAAAAGCTTTGGACCAAACTGATACCCAGCCTGCCCTTAAAAATCCAACCTCTCCATAAACTCCCTGTTACAATACTACAAGACAGGCAAAGGTGACTGCAACCCAGAAATTTTATGGCACTTCTGTGTTGCTTCACTTTCTCAGTAAATGCCAGCAACATGATGTGCAGCATGACTCCAGTTACACAGAGCTGCTTCCAGATGTTCCAAGGCTCCAAGATCAGGATCTTTCAAATTTTTCAGCTGGCCATACAAGACACAGCAAAAGGGATTCCCATATTTTAAGAGGACTTGGAGGGGAAAGGAAAGAAAAAGCCTGCTGCAATGCTACCAAAATAAACTGGGATGGGAGGCCAAAGCAGAAATTTTCCTTTCTGCTACAGTCTTGGTGGTGATATTTTATCACTTGTATGGTGATTGAGAGATGTAGGAACAGATGTGAGCCTGTCATTCTAAATTGAAGGCATTTTTTAGGCATTTACCAGCTTTTTCTTTATTTTTAATTAATATGGACTCATTGTCACAAGGCTACTTGAGAAAAAGCATTGTGTACAAGGAGTACTGAAATGCTCTGCTTTGACTTGAAAAAAAAAAATTCTTTTATAGATTTGGTACATTATTATTGTTCACAGCTCATGTGTTTGGTTAGCAGTGGGACATCAGATCTGGATACCTGAACCTTATACTGGAGTTGTGAATAGCTAATAAAGCTGTGGATTATGTACCTAAAGGTTCTTATAGTGCAACTCCAAGAGTTAGGAGATTTATATTGTTTTTTCCTTATTCAGTTCATCCAGAAAGCTGGTTCCAATACTGGCAGTGTATTGATTGGATGCCACTGACAGTAGTTTTATGTCCTTGATATAAAAAAAAGGCCTAAACAAATGTTATATATTTTGAATAAGAAATAGAGATGCTTAGAAATACTTACAGATAACATAGGAAAAAACCTAAGTTTCCTGGAAGCAGAAAAATGTTAAAAAGCTGGCCTTAATTTCCAGATCTGTGTATTCAGATGAAAAAATACATATGGACTACTTTTCTCTTTGGCCTAACAGCTTACTGATGGGGCCTTTTTATACCCATTATTTTCTATATGTGTCTCCTCATAAACCCTCCACTCTTGGGAAAAATATAAAGAAAAGTAACCTAATTTTATATTGGTGTAGATTGTGGGTAGAAAGATGACATTTCCACATTGGAGTTTAGAAATTTTTGTGAAAGAAACCACAGTTTTGTGTATGACTAACAAGCACAACCTGGATCCCAGCTGGGTACAAAGACAAATCCATAGGTTGTACCAATGTTGCTGCTTCTTTCTTTTTTTTTTTCCTGCCAACTCATTCACTTGTGTATTTTATATAAAATGAAAGTTAGAGTTTATGGCATGATTTACATCCTGATATCCTCATCATTTATATCCTCATCTTGGCATCTATGGAAAGATAGTGTTGGGACAGGGAAACAAATTTGTCATCTCATTATCTTCTAATTTGGATTAAAACCACCTCTAACTGGTTGGCCTTCCAGTGTGGCTGTTGCTTGTTACTTCTCAGTGGCACAGCCTATCACTTTGCTAAATGTAAATTGTTCTTGGCCAGTTTTTCTAAGTAATTTAAAAATGTAGATTGATTTTGCTCTAACACAATCTAGACATTGTTTCCCTGTAGTGGGACAAAGGGATCCTAGCAATTTTCTCCTCTCTTTCAATACCTATCATATTTTGCTTAACTACAGCAATGTTCCCAGGTTCAAATGCTCTTCTTGGATGTGTTTAGGGTTTACATGAACTGCATGGATTTCATGCATTAGATGAGACCTTGCTTAGAATTCTAATGTTATGTGCTTTACAATAATGCAGTGAATGCCAATTTGGTTTTGATTGCAATGAACTGGAGTCAAACATACAAACCTTTGCTAATTTAAGTTGATTTTACCTTTATCGTTTTGCATATTACATGATCTAGAGCCACACAAACAAAAGCTTGTTTGGACTTGCCATGCTTTCCTTTTCAGAAAACAGAATTCTTTTTAATTAAAAACACTTTAAAAAAATCAGTATGTGTAATTGCTAACACCTGCTATGTGTTACTAACAGATGTTTCTTACTTACCTAAGGGAACTGTTATAATTACACTATACGCTTATTGGAATGGCATTTAACCAAGATAGTTTAGGAACTTTAGGTGGTGACTTTGTGTTCTTTCATTCATCTCTCCTTTAAAAAATCTAAAAAGTAGCCAAACAACCAGCTCGTATTCACCAAACACTTGGAACACTGGCTGTTCAGCCTCTCCTTGGTCTCCCTGAGCATCAAAGAGGAGTTTAGATCTGTTGTTGCAGGCATTGCCCCTGGGATGGGATGGTTAAAGCCATGCTGGTAGTGGGGTTTGAGGAAGGCAGACTTACTGATTGACCTTGAGCAGCCCATCTAATCTCTCTGTTTCTGTGCTCTTTACTGTGAAGTGCTGGCAATGTGGCCTCCTCACAATAACCATTAAGGTTGGAAAAGGCCTCTAAGATCATGGAGCCAAACCATTAACTCAGCACTGCCCATCCCACCACTGAACCATGTCCTGAACAAACACCTCCAGGGATGGTGGGCAGTGTTAACAGCCCCTTTTTCAGTGGAAAAATGTTGCAAATCCAAACCTCCCCTGGCTCAACTTGAGGCCATTTCCTCTTGTCCTGATGCCTGGAGAAAAGATGGACATCCCCGGAGGAGGGAGGCCCAAAGGATGAGTGTTTTCCCGGGGCTCTGAGGTTTTTGGGCCGGGTTAGAGGTCAGTGGGATAGCTGTGGGTGTTGTGGGCCATGGGGTGGAGGCAGGCTGCCCCATGGCTGCTGCAGAGCTCTGCATCCCTGCACCTCCCAACTCGGCTGCAGAGCAAGGGACTCCGTGTTCTCCCTCTGCATCTTCATTTATGGAACTAATCACACAATTACCTGCAGGCATGTGTTAAATATGACACTGGTCTCTGCAAAATAATGGGCCAATTGCAAACAATGAATAAAGAGAGGCAGCTCCATTTATAACTGCTGTTTCAACAGAGCTGTGTTGTAATCAAAGTGATCTGAGGGTGACTCATTAATTAATTGATGTTCTTTTTTATTATGTGCTATTGAGTTAATGAGTAATTTGTGCTAGATAACTCTCTGAACACACTGATTACGTGAGATATTTTCTGGGGCTTTCATATCAATGACATGCTGAATAGGTGGAAGATGGTATTTGCTTATGTATACTCATTATTAGCAGGTTCAGGATGAATATAAATCAGCAGAAGGGCATTTTAAAAGGTATTAGATACATGCAGCTCTTACTTTAATGCTTTAAACAGATAGTCTTCAGCTTTTAATGCCTTAAATAGTATTAAAATCACTTCCTTTATAATACTTCTGTCACCCACAATTGGCAGCTTTTAGAAAGGTGCCTACACAAAGGATTTTTACTGGGAGCATGTTTGTGTTAATGGCCTATTACCTTGCACATATTGTATTTTGGTTTCCTTTTGCAAGGTACTGAGCAGTAAACAGCTTTGGTCTGCATCACTGGCCTGAAGTAGGAGGAATGTGTTAAGTGAATATGTAATTGGCTTTTTTTATCTAAAGTGGTATTTAAAGGAATAGAAACACTGTTCTTATATACAGTACACACTTTGCTTTGTGTAGTTTGACTTGTTAAAACTTTTGCTTTATTGAAACCACAACATCTCCAATGCCATAGGAGTTTTTTATTCATTGAACAACAAATGGCTAAATTGATAATTTAGTCTGACAACAGCAGCACAGTGGAAGCTTTCAGAAAAATCAGCTAAATGTATAAAATTATACCCAGCAATCACTACAGACCTTCATTTTTGACAAGATTTGTTCTAGGTACAGATGACTGTAAACTACCTACTGCTGAGAAAATTATAAGAAGCTGCTGCATATTACGTTGAAAAAAGCCTTTAAAGTACTTTAAAATCTATACAGTCGAAACCTTGCCACAGTCCCTGTTTGTTTCTTTTTCCCAGGCTCCCTTCTCACTGACCACTTTTCAATTTATCTTCCCCAAGTCATTTTATGTGTAGGCAGTTAGGAACATTTGAGGGATTGCTGGATGATTTTCCTTTATTTACATTACATGAGCAAAAATTTGAACATTTTGGAAGGGTAGGAAAACATGAAAGTCTGCTTTAAAAAACCACCAAACAACCCAGAAGGTAGAAAAACACAATCATGAAATAGATCAACTTTTAGCCCTGGTCACTGTTTCTGTCAAATCCAGGCTTGATCCATCACCAGTTGTGGCAGATAACAGACACAGCAGGTTACAGTTGTCAGAAGAGCTTTTTACAGTTGAAAATCAAAGTTTGATAATTTTTAGTTTAACACATGGCTCAAATCCAGCCATCCAAGTAGATTGTAGTAGATGAAAAAAAAAAAAAAAGTATTGTTATTTTTGTCTGGCTAAACTTCACAATGTGTACAGATAGAGATAAAGATGGGAGACACAAGTGGAAGCATTCCTGCCTGGCAAATACACTGAGGAAGGGTCACTGTCAGAGGGTTTTGCTGGATGCAGACAGCATGTTGACACACACAGTGATGGAGAAGGACAACCAAGGCAGATAACAAAAAGCAACCTAAAGGAATGGTCTAGGCCTCTGTCAAAATGATCACTAAAATGGCCTGGCAGATAATCTCTCTCCAGTATTGACTTAGGATGATATCCTTTATTGGAGTCATAAATGTTTCCATTAAATATTTCAACTCTCAGTCGTTAGTTTAACAGCCAGGCAAGACAGAAGTTTGAAATACAGGAAAATGTGTAACTGATCTTTGACCTACACCAAATCTATATTTATTCTGTATCCTCTACATACAAATTTTAGATATGTTTGTGAATAAGATAGATGAGCATAAAGTGCTCAAAGCAATGCCATACCACTGTGCACTGCAAATATATCCATATTTCTATATCCTTGCATCAATTAAGATTTTTTTTTTCTCCATAGCAGGACCACCTTCCTCTTCCACACTTTGAGTCTATGCCACAAAATGCACATGTTAGCAACATAGCATGTAGCAATGAGCCACTCTTTTCCCATTCCCATCTCTTCATTTGCTCCATAAAAAGCTGAGAGCAGTGGCACTTTGTGGGAATGAGAGATTCCTTGAGCAGTGACAGCACTATTAGTGTTTAGTTGCCATCATCCCCAGCCAAGCCTTGCTCAGGCTAAACTGGTTTTGGTGCTTTGCTGCCTCAGATCTGTGGTCACCTCCTGTGAATGCTCTGCTCCTCCCAGGATGTCCTAATGCTGCTCTTGGTTTTCTGAAGAGCCAAAAATGCTTTAAAAAAGCGCTGTATCCATCAGCCCCATTTGACAGATGGAGACAATTGAGGCACAGAGTGACTTGCCCAAGCTTACAGAGAGTCAAAGACAGAGTCAAGGACCCTTCTTTCCCATTCTCCAGTTTTATTTCTGAACCAGGGATTTCTCTCCGTTCTGCAGCCTACTGCTGGAAAGCAGAAGAGAGATCTTTCTGATTTCTAGTGGAAAGACCCAAGAGAGGCTGGAGGAGAAAATTGAAATTGGGCTCAAAACAAGATAATATGATCCTTCTCTTTCTGTCCATCCTGACCTTCATGGAAAGGACAGCTTGTTTATTGCACTGAAGTAGGTCTGTGAGAGCCTAATAGTACCTCTGGCACCAACTGCTTCGTTATCCCAAAGACATTAAGGGACTGTGGAAGGGAGTGGAAGAGACACTTGGACTCAAGGTTAGGAAGGAAGATAGTCCACAAAAGAGGGCTAAATTTAATTTGAAAAACTATGTGGAGCTATTTCTTCTAATTAACAAGAACAGCCTGAGGAGTTGTTGCATTTCTTTCTCATTCTGTATGAGCCAAAGTCAAGTTTTGTGAGCCATGCTTATTTTCAAAAGGGTTCACAGCCAGAAAAAAAACCCACACTGTAACAACAGTCATTAAAACTAAATATCTATTTCTAAGTCAAGCCACTGTGCGGTGTACTCTTACCATACACTTGAGGAATTTCCCCACTGCATCACAAAGTTTCTTTGACCATCCCCAGCAAAAACATGCTGAAACTGCAACAGGACAGGAAGAGCAGGGAAGGACAGCAGTCAACTTGAGCAGAGACATGGGTTCATACTTGAAATAAAAACAAGAGCTTAGCTTCATAACAATATAGGGTAGAGTGAGTTTCTTGTTTTTTTTTCTTCTTAATACTGTTTTGTTGCTTGTTTGTTTTTAATACAGGTTGTTCTCCCAGCGAGCTAGATTACAGTGGCAAACAGACAAGACATAAATATGCATGTAACAACTTTTCAAACATTCATCCTGCTTTCCTTTGCCAAACACCTGTAAGCTCTGTCAGGGGTGTGAGCACTTAGGGACGTCCTGCTGATGCAATAGCTTCATGGCTTTAAAAACAGAGGTCCACCTCTCCTGGAAAACGGACTGATTGCCAACAGGAGCTGTCAGCAGCGATTCCACCTCTGTCAAAAGGATTTTAATTGCCAGTATTGATGGGACAAACCTGTAGGATGTTGGCATGGACAGCAAGGTACCTGTGCAGTCGAGTGTGGTAGCTCTCGCTTGCTATTGCAAAGTTTTGTCCCATCCACATCAGCATTTAAATTACCTTCGGCATTCACTGAGGTGGGTAATTAGCAACCAGTCACTCTCCCAGTGTCAGCTCAGGGTCATTTCTTTAATGTAAATAGACCCTCAGAGGGGGCTGTTTACAGTGCCTTCTCCTTTCATTTTTTTTCCAGGGTTTGTTGAGGATGCAGCCCCAGAAAACATTAGGGTTAAGCCCTGATTTGGAAAAAAAAAATAATAAAAAACCAGAACAAAAAAGAAAATAAAGAAAATAAAAGAAAAAAGGAAAGAGAAAGAGGGAGATGAGGGAGAGAGAGACCCCTCAAATTTTAAGAATTTTAAAAAATGTATATAAACAGAAATCTTCTCCCTTTCCTCCCTCCCCCCCAAAAATTAACGATTTCAGAAAAATAACATATATTTTTTTATATATATATATATATAAAATAAGATACCCAGAGGCACTGGTTTGCATTAGGGCTCAATTTCCAGCTAAATTAAAAATCAAATCCAGGCATTTGGAATGCCTAAGGGGCACAAAAGCAGCACCCAAAAGCATTAACTTTTGCACCTTTTATAATATATCTCAAACCAGTCAGATTTGCTTTTCAAAATTTTGTAGTAAAATAAAAGTGCTCTTTGAGGAAAATCCATGCAATTAAACAGCAGATGCTTAACCCCTGAAAAATAGAGGCTTATAAGAGAAGTGCTGATAGACCCTTAACCATAGCATCATTAGCAGCAGGTGCTGCTAGTTATTAGTTTCCTAAATAGTTTTAATGTAAACAGTATTCTTAAGCTCTAAGTGTAGCATAATGGTTGGGATTTGCTCTTTAATGCTTTTTACTAGAAAGATACAGCTCATTTAAAATAGCTGGTAGATACAGAAAGCATAAATATACAGTAAGTTTAGACACTGATTGTACTAAATGCAACAATACAAAGAAGCAAACAGGAACACAAATGGTAACACAATAAAACTGTATTACATTTGTGCTTCAAATATTACAATACATTATGTACAATAGTCCAAAATAAACATCTCATGCCAAATGACACAAAAAGAAACAAAAAAAAACCCCAACGAACTGAAAATCCCAAGAGCAAGCAAAAAGAATCCAGCTTTATATACAGTACCTTTGTAATTAACATTCAACTCTGAACTGGAGCAATTTTCACTACATACAGATGCAGTCCGCCTTTTATTTCACTCAACCATTCTGTCTCCCTATATCTATGCTATTCAGTAGGTTCCTGTGTCATTTCTTATATACATGTGGAGCAAAAAAGATAAAAGAACATAGTGCTTTTTATTCTTAATGATGTGGCATCCGATCAGCGAACCTGGGGTGCATAACCTTCTTTCATTAAACCCTCCTCATAGTCTGTCTGGCACAGAATCATGTTGTTCTTCAGGAAAAATTTGTCTCCCACACAAAATCTGGAATTAAAGCAATAAAGAGAAAAGAAAAGAAAAAGAGAGTTTGAGGATAACTGATGTGATATGGTCTTGCAGGTAAAGGGTTGCAGTGAAAGTGTTGGCTGGACACCACCCATGTGTGCATTTGGGAGAGCCCAGCAGAGGAATTGCCCTGGTGCCACAATTAATCCTGTGCTTTCAACAAAACCTAGAGCATTCAGGCACTTTTGCTTCTCCAGCCAAAGACCTTGTTCAAAGCCCACCGTGGCTGTGGGACTCCTGGACCAGGTCACTGTCACACAGCTAAAACACAAGAAATATCCCAGTGAAAAGTAAATGTCCTGCCTTCGTGCAAACCAGAAGGAAGACAAAGTGATTACGTGCAGTGGAAAGCTTGTCTGAGATTTCTTGTATTTCTCTTGTGTCCTAGTAAGAATTCCTTGCTATGTTCCAGTTGGATATTTCACTGGATTTGATTTAAGATGGTGATTCTGAGAACTCTACACACACAACTTTATACTGTGGTGCAAACCAGAGACACACAGGCATACAGAGAAACCTTTTTCCTCTTTTTTTCCCCTGCAGGAGTTGATTATAAATTTAGTTACTCAGCTAACTACTCTCTCTCGTGGTATCAGTGTTCCTACCTTGTTATACCATTAGGTGCATCAGAATGATCTGATTGCTGCAGAACGCCACTGAGAGATTTCATTTGCTTTTCTCTGATGAGTAGGACAATCACATAATGTTAATGCCCCTGGCTGCCTGCCTTCAAACTTCGAGTAAAGGAGGATTTCCCAGCTAAAAATATCTGCTTGGATTTAAGAAGGCTCTTCCTTGACACACCCTTCAGTCCTTCTTCCCCTTGACAAAGCCACTCTTCTTGAAGATACTTAGGGAGAAGTGAATGGGACCAATGCAGAAAAAAGTTTCCCTAGTGACTGCCTTGGCAGGGTTACATGCTTTGTTTGTAGTGAACTCTCCAGCTATGAAATATATTGGGAGGCACTGCTTGCCTTATTCCAATTAAAATGAAAGAAAGTAACCTAAATGAACCCCTTAACACTGATGTGGATAAATGAAACCAGCTTCTACCAGCTAATTATGGATCTCAGCACATAAAGTATTGTTTAATGTGTAACAGATTATAATGTCCTTTTTTATATTATTTCCAAATGGTGACATCTTGGACACAATTAGGGTCAGATATAAATGCTTGTGTTGTTTATGGTAGATTTAACAGCAGAGTAGCTATGGGAATAGCTGTATATGTATTTAATTGTAAAAATTTAACCTTCAAATAATGGTGCCTGCTGGAGTTGACCCAGTAAAACTCCATAAATGACAAGGTTGACCCACCTGACCCCTGATAGTGGTCTGTCTTTATCAGATAGTCAATTTCTAATGATGTTCAAGCAGAAATCTTGGTGAATTGTTACAGATTAAGCTGTGTATGGAAAGCAGTCCTTTAATGTTTTGTGAAGTTGGAGGTTTAAATGAGTAGCAGTTGGACTGATTTACATTTGTGAAGATTGGAATGCTAGACAAACAGTGAACCCATTTATTTTCCAACTGGGTAGCTTTGGAAATTTATCCTTATGCTAGCTAAATAGATAGAGGGAAAATAGTGTAATAAAAAAGTGGATTGAAAAGAATTAGTTCTGCTCTTAAAGGAAAATTGGTTTGTTTATTTGTGGACTTTTTTTTTGTTTTTCTGTGGGATTACTGCCTGCTGCCGATGATGATTGAAAATAGAGATTATGGGAGGATCCTGAAATCTTTAAGTTATTTATGGTCAATACTCTTACACAGAATACAGAGTTGTTCTTTGGTTTTTTTTCTAGTTTCCATCTTTTGTACTTTTGTCCATAGACGACAATGCTGAGAAAAAAAATTTTTTGTGCCCCTTACAAGATTAAGGTAAAGGAATCTTAACTAGTGCCAACATGTGACTTTTGTTTTTCCCAAAGAAGTCACATTTAAAATCAACAAAAAACAAATAAACACTCTCCCTCCAAACCAGTGCACCAGTGGGAAACAAAACTGCCTCTGCACCCAGCAGAGAACATAAACGTCTAAACTGAGAATTTTATTCAGCTGTGTATTCCTTTTGTTCCAGGGTAAGACAGACCTTAGCAAACTTATTTTATTAGAGCATTTAGTAAATGAAAAATACACTGCTGAAGTGCAACTCGCTTGCATGACAATACTTAACACGTGGCTTCATGCAATATTGTTTGTTTGCATCAAAATCCTGCCTGGAGGATTTTGTCTCTCAGCCCTCAGAGAAGTGGCAGAGTTTGAATTAAACTGCACCAGCTACACAGGAGTGTCAGGATGCCTTTCCCAATAAAAAGTGTCAATGCCTTTTGCTTTAGCAATGTTGATGTGTGCAGCCAGAAGTGCTCTACCTGTGTCTACATGGCATGTGACAGCTTTGTGCATGAGTGGCTGTAAACTCACACAGCTCCAGGGATCCCTTCTGTTCCAAGTGTGCAGATCTGTGGAGATCCTGCCTGGCCACGCTTGGCTGTGACAACCTGTGGGTTTGGGGTCTGTCTGCATCCTCTGGATGCTCTCCTGTGCCTTGGGGGAAACCTGTTGCTTGTGATGCTTAGGGATCAAATCCTGCAATTATTTTCATATTGTGCAAGCTCAGTGACAAGCATATTTGGCAAGGGCTGATGGTGAGGCATGTGTGGACCCCTGGGTGTTATACGTGTGAATTGAGCATTCATTAGGAGACAAGGAGGTAAGCATCAGGTGAAAAACCCATAATCCTGGCATGCTGGCTCCCAGGCACAATGGAATGGGGCAAGCAAGCAGAGGAAGTATGAGGAATTCTGGCCATTCACACTTTCAACCTTATTTGACTCTCAAAACCAGATTTAGCCTCTCCTGAAGTGCAAGATTTAAACCTGGCTCAGCATTAAAATGGGAGGGTAAACTGAAGCCTAGCCTAACACTAAGGTTGGGGTTTTTTTATGGAATTGTCATAGGATGCAAATCAGGGCACAATTTGGGCACACATATTAAACAGAGTAGAGGAACATTTTAAGATGCCACTGTGTTAGGAGTGTATAATTAGGCAAGATTATTACTCTTCTAGCAGGCAGATGGTAGTCTTCAGCCTTCCCTAAAACTCTCACCCAATTTTTTTTAATAGGCATGCAAGATGAACAGGGAAGAATATACAATAGGCTGCATTAACATGCCAGATTGGACTGAGAACCATAAATTGATAATAGTGCTTTTGACACGACTGTGACATTAGCAGAATGACCATTATAATTAACCTACAGCCTAGAACCCCTGTCATATTTTACAATGGCAAAAGGAAGGCCATTTATATTACAAAATGACCTCTGTTATCACCTTGTTTGGAAGGGAAGGTGTGTCTAGGCTAATCGCCAGAAGTATAAAACTTCCATTTTGAGAAGTAGCTCTTTCATTTTTCAAAGCAGATATTTAAGGAGATATCACTGCTGTCTGTCATCTTTTCTAATGCACAGGATGTGTGTCAAGGTGCTGAAGATCACTTAGGAAAGCAAGAGAAATACTGCTGTGAAGGAAGATGGCTTTGTGTGTGCCTCCTCCAGCAATGCCAGATCTTTGTCGCTGTAAAGAGAAACAAAATCTGGAAGCATTTAGCTGATTTCCTGAGGATTAGGACAGTTCAGACTGACCACACTCACACACTTCCCCTCTGCTTTTTGCAATCAGTGGTGTAGCTTGGGCTCTGCTTCTCCCCTTTCTTCTCTTTTTAAATGTTGAGCTTCCATTACAACTCACATTAATGTTAATCTATATGCATCACTAAGAGAACAAAGCCACTCTTTTACAGCACCGTTCATCAGTCCACTCCTGTGGTTTATTCATTTTGGGGTTCTGTCAAAATGTCCATTTCAGAGGCTGGAAAGTGGGAGCTGTGCCTGAGTTTGTACACAGAATCCCAGTTCAAGTTAAAATGGCAAACCTCAACTCGATGTGCTTTTCATGCACTGTTTTATAAAAAGCTGGTATGGACCATATGTTAATTTGTATTTTAAATTTTGAGACACACAATGAAAATAAGCAGTACTCAGGCCTTCAGAATTTCTAAAACCACCATTCCTGCAAAAATCTAATATTGGTGTTTGGAATAAGGATGTCCCTGGCATTGTATCCCTCCCCCCTGCTTGACAGAGAACAAAGGCAGCATTGTGTGGGTATTTTACAGTTTATACTGGAGGTGAGTGTTTACAGCTACATTAGGACAGCAATTTCCACGAGTGTGCAACCATTTTCAGTCCAGCTTCTATTAAAATGAAGGCAATTTCAGATAGAAGGCTAGACCAGGCGATTTAGACACCTCTCAGTGATAGCAGATGGGGGTTTTAAGCCATACTCTGAGCTGACTTCAGGCAGCAGAGAGAAGATTTCACAGGAGTGGGGAACAAGGCGCTAAAGAGAGTGAGAGAAGGACACAGAAACTCTGGGAAGTGGGAAAGCCGGAGGCAGGCTGACATCACTGCCTAGTCAAAAGTGTCAAGCAAAGACACAGCTGAGCCCACTTGCAAGATTTGCCACTCCACTTTGTCAGTCACACACATGCAACCTGACAAAGTGTGAAAGGCAGTGTCTGTTTACAAGTTCATTTTTCCAGTGGTTTCCTTCCCCCTCCCCGCCAGCTTTAAATTTTCTGCAGAAATTAGGTATATTGAGGTTACTGTCAACGTGAGGTGAAAGGGCTTCTGGGGAGAAGTTAAATATGTTTACAGAGAAGAAAGGAGAACACTCACACCATTAAGATGACTGTCACTAAGCTCTGCAGGTACTTAGGCGATGGAAAAACTTCAAATTAGGAGTAAGCTGGACAGAGACATGAGAGATAAGAGGATGCTAAAACCTTTAGGCTAGTAGCAGAGCTTAATATTCACAAAATTGCTACAGCTTTAAGCATCAGTATCGAGAAAAACATGGGGGAAATATCTCAAAAACCTGTCTGGCTGGAGCAATTAGATCCTGGAGCTGAATAGCTTTATGAAAGGGAAAATAGGAGACAGTGCCTGTTTGACACCAGGGGAGCAGGCTTAGTGGCTCAGGAGCTCTCTGTCAGGCCTGTGCCTACAGTCTGTCTTCCTGGAGAACAGTGTGTGAGACAATGCCTTTTTCTCCTCACTCTGAAAAAGTCACATTCAGGAGGCCAATAAAGGGACTGGCATGCTCTGAGTTAGTTCAGAGCTGCAGTTCATGGCCTGAACAAAAGTCCCCTTAAGTGAAGGGAGCCTAATTACCATCCACACCGAGACTTGCACTGGATGGGGAGTTGTAGATACTCAGAAATAACAAAGCAAACAGTGAAGTTGTCCATAAAAGCAGGAAAAAAACCACTGAATCTTCACAAAGAGCACTAGGCAAAAATGGGCAGGCATCTCTCTGGGCCAGGATCAGCTATTTAAAGGGTAGGAATGTGAGGGTCATGCAATAGCAAGACTGAAGGATGGGCTGCCCCACAGATCAGTGAGATGTTTGTTAACATAAATGTTACCTAGCTTGAAAAGCAGGGCTGGAAGGAGCAACTGGGCCCAGAACATCAGAAAAAAAATTCAGTGCTGGCACAATCTAAAGAAACAATCCTGTATTCTCATGAACACTGCCTGCATTTTCTTAGGGGAAAAAAAACCTAAATGGTAGATGATAACTGAAAATGAAATGTGGAATCAAACAGAGAGCACTACATACTCTGCAAAACTGCTGTAGAGAAGGACCTAAAGGTTTTAAAATTTAATGGGGGAAGAAAAGGTGAAATTGGGGAATAAGGGTAAACAGGTCCTGCAATAGCTGATACACCCATTGGTTATTTTTGGATATTGGTGATGTGAATAAAAATTTTCTCTTCAATAAATAAATTCCATATTGGTAGAATTAGTGGCGGGAGTGAAAAGAAAAAGCAAATCTAAAATCCCTCAATGACATTATTTTTTATACAAAGGGGCAGCAGAAACTTAAAAAAGCGAAACTGAAGTCTTATAAACACATCCTTACTCAGGATCTGCTGTGTGGTTTTGATTAGCTTGAGCAGAGGAAGAAAAAAGGATCCTAAAGGACAAGAGAAATTGTTAATGAAATGGTGAATGACAAGATTTTTGTTTAAAAGAAAAAGGTTTCATAGTAGATCTGAAAACCCCCAAGCTGTTGATGGGCCAGGTGTCTAACAGTGTGGAGGTTTATTGTTATACAAGTAACAAAAAGCAAAAGATTTGAAGCTATTAATAAGAGAATGTAGTCAGTGGGATGCTTTGCCATAGGAACCAGAGAAGAGCTATGTTGGAGCATCCATGAAATAGGATTTTTTGTAAAAAACAACAAAATTAAATCTTCAGAGGGCCACTAGTCCCAAATTGTGAGGAAGAAAAGTACCCTACAAGCAGTCTGCTTTATTAGGCTCCACGAGAGCTATTGCAATAGAATCAGGATTAGGGTCACTTTTGAGAATTTCTGAAATTCCTTGTGACTCCTGGAACCACTCCCTGTTTTCACTAGATGAAACTAGACTGTATTTCAGGTAAATTCATTCTTTTGTTCTCAGTCTAAGATACCTGTAAGACAATTTCAGCAACCCTTTGCCCAAAATACATGCAAAGTAAAAGTCAAATAAAAAGATTAGATTGAAGGCTCAGGAATAAAAAGGCTGAGAATTATTAAATAACCCAGTTAAGCTCCATTTCAGAAGCATCTAACAGCACTTTTCCAGGGGGATCAGTGGCCCCAGGGAACACTACGATGTGTGTTAGCTGCAAAGTGAAATTGTACATTAGTTGTAATGGTAAAAGAGGAATATTTAAAATATTCATAACAGCTGTTCTTTTTTTTTTTTTTTTTTTTAATGGGGGAGGGAGGGGGGAAGAAAAAGAAAGTTCTGTTCCTCAGATCCAAGAGTGCTAACTATGATGAAAATCTTTTGCACTCCGGCTAACAAACATTGTCTGCTTTGCTTGACTGATGAAGATTAGCTGACTTCTTACATTAAAGAAGTTTGTCTTGTATGGGCTGAAGTGACAAGACAATAACTAAGTGCTAATTGTGCATAACCAACACTAAAGATATGCAGCTCCATTATGGCATGTAATAAATGAAGCGAACAACAGAAATATATTAGGTGCTTTAATAATGATACCAGAACCATGGTTTGGAAAAAAAACAGGATGTGAAGGGTTTAGGAAATGAAACCTAGGACACTCTGTGTGTGTCTCTTAAATGGGTACTGTGGGAGCCTCTGCCTGCCTTGCTCAGAATACAGCTCCTCAGTTCTGTGGCAAGACAAAATTGATATAGGACTTTAAATAGCATTAGAACCTATAATTACTTTGCATTATTATATAGTTTAAGCAGTGGTTATTACTTGCCTGGTATTTTAATTTCCCATGCAACATGATGAAAAAGGTCAATTTGGCTTTTTTTAAAGAGCGTAATTGTAGTGTGCTACACTTATTAGCAGCTGTACATTTTATGGTTCTTTAGGGATGTTTGATTTTTAAATGACTACTGTGTTAAAAAATAATATACTGTAGGACAAGGTGAGTTAGGAAAGCTTATTTAGAGCTGTGTCTAGATTTGTCATATTAGACTATTATCTTCCTAATTTTTTGTATTGCTTCCCTAAAAATGTGTATCTTGCGTTTCTTTCCAACTGAAGAAATGAAAAAAAATACGAGTGCTATAAAATGCTAAATAGGATCATGTAATAACTGAGAAATAACTGAAAATAATAGGGGCATTAGGGATGGACATAATTGGCTCTCTCACTTCCTAGACCTCATAGAAGTCACTGGCAAAGCTGCTCTCAGCTCTGGTGGAATCAGAAATGGAGCTCCAGGAGAAATCTGTCAGGATTTAGCCACTGCTCGGAGTGTAGCTGGTGTAAACTCGGCTCTTTTCACCTCTGAAAAAATCAGTTGTTGCAATTTCACCATTTCTGACATTCCTTCTCCAATGAGCCATATGGGTGATGCTTCAGAACAGGGTGTCAGGTTTGGATCCTTGGGATTTTTATAACCTACAGTTTGGGTATGGAAATAAAAATAGAGGTCCAATGCTGCTGCAGAGGAAATGGTGGGAACAACATCTTTTAAATTTAAATGATTACAGTTCAGGCAACAGGAAGAAACAATGTGTACTTTAAAAGAAATACATGTGATAAAAATGAAGAATTAAAGTGAAATTAATGCAATAATGACAAATGGTACTGCTATGCTCTTCTGCAGAAAAGGATCTCAAAGACCTTTATAAATATTAATTAATTAAACCTGACAGACAGCCTTTTGAAGGAGAGGAAGTAACATTACTCTTTTTTATTGATGTGGGATTTGAGGCACAAAAAGTTTTCTGGCCAAGGTCATGAAAGATGTTCTGTATCAGTCCCAGGAATAGCATCCGGGTCCTACTCTCAGTCTTGGGGTTCTGCTACCGGAAAGTGTTTCTTTCCTCTTTGGAATGAGCACCCACACCAGTGCTGAGCTAGCACTTAGCCTATGGAACAGACCCAGGACATTCTCTTACCTCTGGTTACAAAGCTGGCATGCAAAGCAGTCCAGGTGATAAACATTGTCCTTTGCTCTCATCACCATCTCAAAAGCAGGGATGAGCTTACTGCAGGCAGCACAGTTTCCTGTAACGCCAAATAACCTGGAGAAAAAGAAAGAAATAGGTTCTTGATTCACTTTCTTTTTTTTTTTTTAAAGTGTATTATTTTTATCCCCACACTCTGGTCTTTGACTGAGTTCCCAGCACACCTCCTTTTGGAAAGGCTGGCCTTTGGTGGTTCAACTCTCCCTAATTTGCAGCACAAAGACATATCCTTGCTGAAGAGAGCTTTATGACAGACTAATATTGAACCTATTGTGATGCTATATAATTTTTTTTTCTCCGCAGGTTAATTTTTGTCTGCACCTTTCTTGATAAAAGAAACATCTTGTTAAACCAAACAAAGAAACAGTAAACACATTAGGGACGTTACATAACTGTGCAGACAGAGGTCAAGCTGTTTGCATAAGTGGGAAGACTCTTCTCCTTAGATCCTGCAGAGCAGGAGAGAGCCACATAACCTTGGCTTTTGGTGCTGCTTATTACTAAAACACACTTTAGCTAGAAAAGAAATAACACTTGAAAAAGCCAACATTCTTCGCATTTTTGACATCTAGTGCTAAAAGCTTTACCACTATTATTAAAAGAACATTTTATGAACAAGTCATTTAAATCGTCAGAAAGCATTAGTGGTTCATGCACCTTACTACCCTATACCATAGTTATTGCTATGATTATGTTATTCAGGTAGCACATTAAAGTAAATGAGGCTGTAAACTATATATAGTCACATCAGGAGTAGAAGTATAAAATACTGTAAGAACAATATGAAATGCTGTTTTTGCCAGACATCTATATAATTTTCTTTTTAAATTCCCTTTGCTAAAGATTTTTCAATACTTTTCAAGTGGGTGTATTACACAGACAAAAAAAACAACACACCAAAAAAAAAAAAACCCAACCAACACACATACACATCCTTTTGTGACACAGAAGGATTATAATGAACAAGAAAAAACACGTTAGCTCTACAGTGGCAGTAATCTTTGAAACTAAGTTTATTTAAACTACTTAATAGTTGTGATGGATTATTAAAAGTAATGCTCTGCTTGTGCATAGCAGTTAATGCACACCAGATGAAAACGCCACATCTGCCACTTTTCTTTTTTTCCTCAACATCAGGCTGACAGCAGAAAAATATAATGGCTCTCAAGGGAAACACCAAATTAAAAGCAGTTCTAAACTAATGAATTCAAAGGTGCTCTGTAGAAAATTCAGTTTGGTAACATAAAAATGAACACAGTTTTTTAATCACATCCCTCCATTTTACTGAATTTCATGGGTTGCCAACAAGCCTGCTTAATTCTTAATCCTTTTACCTTCTGCTTCTGCTTAAGGTGTGCTGCCCACAGAATATGTGCCTGTTTAATTTAGCATCTCCTGTCTGAGATGCTGGTTACTGTGCTCACTTGGAGAAATGCTGGGACAAGGCCATCCTCATCAGCTCCTGTTAGAATGACTCAACTTCTCTTTTCGTGAAGTCTGACTACTAAAATCATAGGGTATTTAAGCAGGTTATAAATATTCCTTTTGGGAAACACTCCCTTCCAGTTCTATCTGCCAAGGTTGTCTGAATCCCACTCAGACTTTGATTCCTTGTCTGTGGGAAGGACACAAGGCTCAGTTGCCTTCCAGAGTCAAGGGCTGACTTTGTGTTAGAGATGATTTCACCCATGGACCAAAGCTCTGCTTTCCTGCACATCTGTGTGTGCAGATGATGGCAGTTGTGTGATGGAAGCAGACCAGGCTGAAAAAGGGCTGTAGGTGCATAGTGCTGCTATTCCACCTGGTTGTGGTGAAGGGAAAGTCAGGCTTTGGGGCTTGAGCACAAGAGCAGTGTTTAAACACAAAGATGAGAGAGGTGCCACCACCTCCAGGCTCAGCGTGGGGGATCACAGCACCTCAGTGCTTAGGTGGTTTAGGTGGAACAGCTGAGTGCTCCAGACACAGCTGAAAGCCCTGGCCAGACAGGCTGTGAGGGGCAGTGTCACCTTCCAGGCCCCTTGCAGGTGTGTGCGTGTGAGGAGGTGGGAATCCATTACAGCCAGCGCTGCGGTTTGCATGTTGCAGAGCAGTAAAACAATTTGGGATTGTCATCCAGCTCTGCAGAGGAGGGAGATTTACTGCACCCAAGTCCACTATGTGCAGATTTCTTCAGTCCTGGAATAAGAGACCCTGCAGAAACTGCTCCAGCTAAGCACCAGATACATTAAAATTTTTCAATTACGTAAAGGGAAGGAGGCCCTCCTTGCTGTTAGTCCTTCTCCAACACACACAAAACAAACATGTGAGATTTATATTAGCTATTGTTAATTTTGGATAAAGCTGTTTATATGAAGAACATAGTTTTCTGCCATTAATAATAATAATAAAAACCCCACAATGCCATTTTGAAATTCTGGACATAGTTTCCCCCAATTTCAATTGCTCTCGCTCCCTGAGCATTTATCAGCTACCTGATTAGAATTTGTTTCCACACAAACCATTGATCATCAGCCTATTACTAGGCAAATGACAGTTAATTACCCACTACATTAACCACTGGGACCTGAGACCTGCTTCTGCTGCCATCAGTCAACATGATAAATGTGGCAAGTTCAGTAATGCATGGCCAGCCCTGAGCTGCCTGCTATAGTGTGAACAACCCTCAATCTCACTTCCAGGCCCAGGAAAATCTATGGCAATCTGCATAATTACAAGCTCTGGGTTAATAACAGACAAATGATTTGTTGCATCTAAACAAAGTCCTTGGAATGGGCCTGGTCTCCTGTGGCTGCCCGGGCTGCTGTTGTGCCACCGGTGTGCTTCCCTCTACAACATGCACAAAACACATCCCCAACGCTGTACCCTTCCAATTTGTTGCCCTCCAATTTATGGATTCTGCATATGTGATTTTTAATCATTAAAGAACTCTTGAAGCAATATTATCTTAATTATTCTCTGCTGTAGCCAGGGAATTAGGCTTCAGATAAAATTTTCTTCTTCTGTGCACTTTCCCTGCCTCACTGGAGGCTCCATCAGTTTTCATCTACACCTGGACTCTGAAATTCTAATGATGAATTATTGCCCCTTTTCCTAAGAGGGTGAACCTTACAAGGGAACATTTTACTGAACTGTCAGCTCACAGACTGAGTGCGGAGATGCGGAAATCTGATCTAATTTACTGCAAAACGATGCATTTGTTAGACTTTCTCCTCAGTTTTGTCCAAGGATCAAGAGATCAGCCAGGAGCCACCTTTGCACAGGAGTACATGTACCCAGCTCTCCACATGCCATTTTGTTTTCCTCTTTTCTTCAAACCTGTTACACAAACAAGTTTCTAAAATGTGAATTTTACCACTGGAGGGGAGAAAGAGTTTCTTGACAGGCTCCTAAGTGGAGCTGATGCACCAAGATATGGTGTCTTGCTTTGTCTATTTTACCAAAAGAGTGTCAAGGATTTAATTTCTTCTAGTACTTGCAGTGCCAGGGTACCATTCTGTGCTCAATTTCCTTTTTTTTTTCTGTGATAAGAGGATGGTTAAACTCAACCACATCTATTTACAGATAGTTAGACACTGCCCTAGCTACCACACCAGATTAGAAAACTGAACCTTACTGATTTCACTAGAAAAAGCAGATGAGAAAATTCTAAAGTACCAGGACAGATCTTTCCTTGTGATGATCTGAACCAACATCCCTAATTTTACATTTATTCCCTGTATATGCTGCAACAGAGATTGGAACAATCAGCCAGAGCAAAAGCTTTCATTCTTAATGGATTTGAGCAGCACAGAACATCCCGCACAGGAGCTGAAAAATGAAAGACATGCAGAAGCCCTTCTACAAACAAAGCCAAACCTGACATTTGGAGCAGCAAAAAGTGTGATTAAGCACCAGGCTATTGATTCTACTTTGGTAGGTTTACTAAACACAAACCTGAAGGTTAAGTACCGAGAGATGAGAAACGGGAAAAAGTTGGGAAGGGAAAGACAAGAAAAAGAGAGAAAAGGAAAAGTGAAGGGACACACAAAAGATCTGAGAGTTTGCACTATTCTCACGAGGCAAGAGCTCTCCAGAGGGACCCAATTTAACCACAGAGCCGCTCATTTCCATCCACTCCCACAGGTTTTGGGTGAGGCTCTGAGTAAGCAGGGCAGAGCTGGTTCTCATCACCGTTAGGCAGGACTGCCACGTACCGAGATGAGATGGATTTGGGCCATAATTCCCTGTCAAATTACACGGGACTCTCACAAGATTTAGGGTCTAATGTTGTTGGTTACAGCTGCTCCCACAGGCTTCCTCCTTTCTGCTGTTCTCGTTTGACAGCTGTCCTCTGTAAGATCCATTGGTTTGCTACCCACTCCTTCTCCTACTACAATTTCATATTACAATGTTGCATGATTTGGATAAGATGCCCAGGTTTCCAGTAGGAGGGCAAACAACGAGGGGGAAAAAACAATCTTAAGATAGAGGAATGACAAAGCAGACATTAAATGGAATTTCTCCTGTGGTGCAGTAATTATAGATAGTTTCACAGGGTTTCAAAAAAATTTTTTTTCTCCTCATTCTCACTACGGGGTTAACTAGGTTCATTAGGGAAAAAATATATATTTGGGACCAGAGCTCTAAACCTGCCTTCACCACCAACTGAGTGGGTGACCCTGGTAACTCACTTAATTTTGGTCTCAAGTAATTTGTTACAAGGAGGTGAGACATAATCTTCACGTTGTAATACCCCTGCTAGACACTGTTTCTATAAAAAATTGAAATGCTGCTTTCAAACCTCAGTTTCACAGTACATGAGGGATCAAAATAATACACAGGCAGGGTTTTAAATGTAATCAGACATTTACTGAAATAGACAATCAGCTTCTTTTTTTCCCTTAGTAGGTTTGTGTATTATTCAGGATTTCAATTCAAGCTGTATGCACTGAAGGACAGAATTTGGCCCTTAGCAAATACTTCAGACAACATAAGATGCTATTTGGAGAAGCATAAAACCACATAAAAGAATCTAAAAGTTAATGAGAGAGACAAAAAAAATTATCTAAGCATCTAGATTACAAAGCACATTGAAAAGCATAGTTTTGAGAACATGTAAATTTTACATGCTGAATATTATTTAGATTATTAGGTGGAGATTTCTTAGACATTTCAAAGTGACTTTGGGACACAAGTACTACTGGCTTTAAATAGCCTATATTTTCAAACTTCCCACAAGGTATTTTTGAAAATCCTCCCTGTCAAATTGCAGAGGAAAGGAAGCAGGTAAATTTGTCCCACATGCATTTTCATGAATGCCTGGAAAACTTACTTCACTCCCACCCATCCTCCCTTCCCTGGAACAGTTTTCTAAATGCTCATTGAAAATTCAATGTGCTTCCAGCCAGGGGGAGAGGAGAAGCTGCCCCACTTTGGCTACTGAAAGAAACAAGACAAGAAACAAGAGCAGAGGGCTCCCATTGACCCTGCTCATCCACAGCCCTCCTGGCTGCACCCACTGGTGCCCAGAAAAAGACTTTTGGTGGCTGTGCTTGAATTAACTCTGGTTCAATAATCAGAGACTGCACAGAAAGAAAGAAATGAGTTAGGGAACAAGCTGACCACAGGAGAAAATGGTCACTTTTGAAACAAAAAACCAATCCTAGATTCTGTCCTCTATCCTCAGCTTGTACTTGTTTCTCAAAGCCTCCTTCTTTTAAAATCTTTTATGACAAAAGTGGGTGTTGAAAGATGGAATCACTACTAAGTTTCTCAACAAATTGCAGCCCTTGGCCTCCAAGCCAGATTTCCAACACTTCCCAGCTGCAGGTGGTGAGTGGAGAAATTTCCACCAGAGCTCGCCTGTCCAGGCACTGAATTATTTCAGGAAATGTAAAATTGCAAGTGTCATAACAAAGGAGCAGTTAGATAACATGGTTTAGATGCCTATTCAGATTAGGTTAAAGCCTTGTCCCAAATTTCAGATACTGCAGAAGAGGTGAAGAGTGAGAAAAGTCAAACCAAACAGCCCAGTTGGTTTAAGCATGTTAAGGAAGGCATTCACACACAATTGCTGGAGCGTGCTTGAATATCTGCTAAAATCAAAGGCTGATTCAGTGCTTGCCTTGTTTGGAAATGCTGTGAAAATAGGGTTAGTTTTGCCAAACTGGAGCTGAGGAACCCTTCCACCTCAGTCCCCTTCATTTTCTCTTGAAAGCAAACTCAGGGGCTGAAGAATTAATTTTATGTTAGAAATATTCTGATACTCCCAACCCTGTTTGTGAGGATGCCCAGCATGTGCCACCTGGAAACGTGTTCTTTTAATCAAGTCACAAATTGGTTTCATTTCAAATTTTCTTATTACCACTCTGATTGACTTTGCTGACGGTGAGCTGAGGTGCTTCTCTAAAATTGGAGTTGGTGGCTGGATCTCAGGCAGACACAAACCTGCCAGCAGGGCATGGCTGAGCCTCAGAGCACAGGCACACGCTGCTGTGTGTCAGGGTGTTCAGCTCTCACCTTTAGCTCAAAGTGCAAATCCCATCTGGCTCCATCAAGGGATGTCCAGCACTTGTGTGTCTGCAGCTCGACCTGCACACTGAAGGCAGGAGGTGCAAACCTCTCTCAGGTGAAGCTGCTGCTCCTCACACCCTTACAATCTATACAGCTATTGCAGGAGAAAGTCCTTCTATGCAAACTGAAGTCCAGCAGGAGATGCAGAGGGCTTTTTTTTTGTCTCTCTGTACCTGGGGTGTATGTACTGCTTTCATCACTGTGGGTTGTAATTTAATGTAAATTTCCAGGTTGTTCCATCTGCTTACACCAAACTATTTGCTGAGCTCTGTCCTGCATCTGCTGACGTTCATGAAACCAAGCTTTTTTTTTTCTTTTTCCTCTGCAGACTGCCTGAAAGAATTCTTTATGCAAAGTTAATGTGGATGAGTTCCATTTTCAAACAACTCCAAACCAGACATTCAAAACAAAATATAGATTTACTTCTATATCCTTCCCTAATTAGATTATTTGGGTCCTGTGAAACAATCTAAGCTTTCATTTCAACTAAGTATTACCAGCCTTAATTTTGCCTGGAAAATTTTGAAGCATGACCAGACATTATTGATGTAATACCACTTTTCTAAAGGCCTGGTTTGAAAAAGCTCTGGGAGGTGGGAATTTTGTTGTTCAGTCAATGGAGTGTTAACTCCAAAGCCTAAATCACACAACTTTAAAAAAACCTTGTTCATCTTAGAAGCAAATATAGCTACATCGTTTATGTCACAGTCTGCTACCCTGTCCCTTCAGTCATGCAGTCAGATCATCAAACTTTCAGTTTAAAGCTAAAATGCAATTTTAAGGAGTATTCTGGCCAAATTTACTGTCTGCTTTTAATCAAGACACAAATTTGTTTCATTTTAAATTTTCTTTAACCACTCTGATTGACTCAAATGAAAAGCAGGGATGATTGTGCACGGTGCACGATGATCTATGCCTGATATTGTGGAAATAAATTCAAGTTAAAAATGACCTCCCAATGCACTCAGGGCTCTGCTTTGCACCACCACTCATGCATCGTGACATTCTTAAACTTCCACCAGTAAAGTCAACATCAATATTACATCCATTTCTACAAAGCAACCATATAAACTTCATCTTTCTACACATGCTTTGCTTTAAATCATGCATATAAATCCATCTACACGCACAGGCTGAGTCTAAGAATTTGCAGATACTCAGCTGACGTATTTTCATTGTCAAACTCAGGCAACTTAAAGCCAAATTTAATGCTCCAACTCACATAAGAGTAAGGCTGCAATATCCCAGGCTGGTTCCCAGCCTGGTGTAACTGGCTCAGACAAAGTGGTGTGGCCATGCAGTGCTGTGCTGGGGGGCTCATGGCCCTGCTGAGGTGGCACTCAGGTGTCCCTGCACTGTTCCCAGGGCTGGAAGCTCCTTTGCAGCTTTGTGCTGTGTCCTGCACCGTGTGGGTGTCACTCAGGGCTGGACCTGTGACAGAGCATGGCTGAGCTCTGCTTGCCTCCTGCCCTCCTTCCTTCTCAGCTGAAGGAGGGATCTAAAGGATGGCTCACTGGTGACTTTGGCAGGAGGGACAGGAAGGGGATGGAGGGGATGGGACCCTCACCACGCTCATGCTCTCACAAACCATGAGTGCTGCTCCCTGCAGCAGCCACGGTCCTTGGTGGTACAGCACCACTCTCCTGGTGTCCCACGGTGCAGGGGACTTGCAGCCCCTCACCAGAGTCCCCTGCAGCAGGGATGGGATGGGTTTGTCACTTACAACTTCCACATTGCTGCAGAGCAGGCAGAAACCCACAGAGGTGCTACTAAGGCACACTCCAAACTCATCCACCCGCACAGGGAAGAAGGGACTTAGGAAGAAAATAACCTAAATGAACAGAAAACCCCTGATGAGCAGCAGCCAAGCTTCTATAATTTCCCAACACCTCTATTGTTTCTCCACTGACTAAGGAGAAAAGGTCTAAGTGGTGCATATGGAGTTTGCCCCTGGAGATGGGGGAAGGGAAGGAAATTAAGGTACAAATATATAATTAGCTGCCTAATGTGAGGGACATAAAACATAGACATTTTTCATTCTGCCCCAGAGGTGACTGAGAATGTAGAATCTCTGGGCAAGAAATCAATGCACAGACTGTCAGGTAAATACATATTGAAATATAAGTGGGGGGTAAGTTAATAGTTCTGTGAGGTCATATAATAAAGTCTATAGTTCTTTCATCAGCACTGTGAACAATGCAGTTACTGTGTTCCTCCCCTGGTGTAATAGCAAAGACGGTTGCTAGACTCTGAAAATAAATTATGCCATGCTTTATTAAATGGTAAACAGCTGTTCCAGCCACAATACAGCACATGCTAATTGAAGAATGCCTTAAGCAGTCCTATAATAAAAAGCTTTTAAGAGTTGGAGAGGAAAAAAAAAGCCAGCATCATGACAGACTTACTATCATGGGTTCCCTTAGTTAAAATTCAACACATGGGTCATTCAAGGTGAGAAGTATATTCTGGGAGCAGACCTACAGTAATGAACATTTAAGAATCATTAGCAGGCTCTTTCATGCCACGATGCTGTAGGCAAAGACGTGCTTAGGTAGGAAGTACAGCCACAAGGTTCACATCGTGCTTCCACGTCTTGTTTTGCTAAGAGATATGTATCCAGGAATACAAGAAATGTGCCAGGAGAATTGCACTTTCTGAGGGGGTGATGCCCAGCCCAGAATCCTCACTGCTCATGGGAGAGACCTGGGCAGAGAAGGAGAGCTGTGGCATGGTAAAAGGGCACACAGAGCAAAGAGAGGAGATGGTTCTTGGCATGGGGAGCCCCAAAGTGGCAATGTTTGCTGGGCAGTGTCACTGTCCCTGCTCCCTTGTGCCAGCCTGGTTCTGTTGACATGACAAAGTGCAGTAGTGCCCAGCAGTTACCAAAGGGGCTACTAGGAATGCCAAGGTATAATAATTTTTTAAATCTAGAGGTCTTTGCTGATCCCTGCAGTACCTTCCTAAGCAGCCTTGTACAAATATCCCTGCTCTGCACCTCAATTTTCCCATCTTTACCTTGCATTAAAGAACTGGAAGCCTGGTGTGCAGAAGTCCCTTAAGAGTCCTGAATGATAGGTACTATGAAAAATATAAATGTATTTACAGCAGCTACTAACTGACATAAGCATTTGCCCCAGAATGACATCCAGATCTATGGCACTCAGACTAGCAGACACCTGCTTTCAGGGAAATTGCCCACAGAGCTGAACTAGGTGTACGTGCTTGTGCATGTGTGTTAAGTGTGTGTGCAAAATAAAACCAGCAAAAACAGTTTCACAGCACAGGATAATAAGGAAAAGAGCCATGTTTTACCCACTGCACAACACAATAATTCCTTGTCCTGTCTTTGGGATTTCTCCTTTTTCTAAAAAAACACTGGAAGATGAGTGCTGCCTGGTGAGCGAGAGGAGTTTTTTTTTTTTAAATGTTTGCAATAAGGAAAGTGCTTAGAAACGAGGAATAAAGGATATGCATCAATCCATTAGATGGGATGCAAATATTTCATTCTGCCCATAGAAATCATATGATGCACTTGCAAATTCCTGCAACAAAGCGCTGCTTTAATGGAACTGCTCTTCCTATAGAAATAGAAACAGGTAAAGTTTTCCTTCATTGGACTGTGTGAGCATTTCCTTTATAAATAAAAGCTGCAGTATCTAAGGTATTTCCTTTGTTGTGTCACCTTTAGGACTTACTATTTGAAGTATTCCATTGAAATGGCTACGCTCTGTGCAGTGTTCAGAATTTTAAGTAAAACCTTAAACAGTTACAAATCAAAGCATGGGGGTACTTTGAAGAAGCACATACACTATATACATTGCATTCTGCATGCATATGCATTGCTGGTATCTGTATATCATCGACATGTTCACAAAAAAAAAAGCATTACAGCTTTGGGGAAAAATATTTCAAGCAAATATAAACATTAAAAAATACATAATTTTCAAAATTCAGATTTCAATATCTTTAGGGCTGGTTCTACATGTAGGCTTTTGAAATATGTCAGATTCTAAGAGGAATAACCATGACATTTTTCTGACCTTAACTCAGTTGTTTTGATACATATTGCATTACAATAAGAAGATACATTAATTAAATAATTACAAATATTATTTTTTCCCTCATGTATTTATTAAATATTTTAAGGAATCGATATTTTACACCTGCATCTGGTTTTATAGCTTTTCCTCACTCTCTGTGATTTCTGTTCCTCTTCTAAAAAGAATGCTTGAGGAAATTCTGTGCTGTCTCACTCAAATTTATAATTAATGTAGCAGAAAATTATATTTCTAATTAAATAAAACTGAGCATGAATTGAGGCAAATGCTTGAAGCATTACAAACAGTACAAACTTGGGAGAGGGACAAAATCGCAAACAATGAGCAGGTAATGTAACTGCATATATTAGAAACATCTCAATTATTACATCCACAAAGGCAGAACCTAAAAAGCTGCATTTCATAAGAAGGTGTCATGTTGACATATATTGCTCATTAAAAAAGGTGCCGTTTGTATATGGGTTACTGTTCTTCATATGCATGAATACTGGTAACACTTTGTGGGAAAGGAAAGCCCTTGAGATTTTGTGTAGTTTGAATATTTAATGTAACAATAGTTTGCTCCCTAATAAAGAAAGGGAAGAAATTTGGGAGACGGGGACATAAATTTGCCTATTTATTATGTTGTGCTGACTGCAGCTGGGTATCAGCACCCCCCATCCAGCTCTCCAGATCTGCTGTTAAAATCAGTGACTGCTCACTGAGGCTGCTCTTTAACCAAAACCAGACAAGAAGCTCCCCCAGCCCCCTTTTTGGGCAGAAAACAGCAGGTGGAGTATATAATATTAGTATATTATGTGTGTGTACTAACCTACTAGTTATCTCAGCTTACACCCCGGCTGCCAGCAAACTGTCAGCTGTACAGGCGATAAGGTGGGCAGTTTAAAGAAGATACTGGAGCCTTAAGCTTCTTAATGTGCCACGAATCAATCCCATGAAAGCAAACAACTTGAAAAAGGGTTATATGTCTTTAGGAAATCTCCTGGCTCCCCTCGCCTTGGCTGGCAGCGGAGTTTTCTCGCCCCTGTGACCCCTGAAGCAGCCCAGGGGGACACGGAACAAGGCTGTTCCAGGAGGCAGCTCGCTAATTGAGGAGCTGGGCGGGGGGAGAGGGACCCCTCCCTCCCGCGGTAAGTGTCCAAATCAAGCATGACCAGACTGACGTGGCCAAATCGCCGTCTGGAGGCTGCTCCAGCCACCAGCAGCAGGGCTTGTCACACCTGAGGGGGCTGCTCCATCCCCATCCGGCTGTGCTAGGGATGAGTTACGGGGTGGGAGCCCTGGAAAAGGGATGTGTTTTGGGGTGGGAGCCCCAGGAATGGGATGTGTTATGGGGTGGGAGCCTGAGGAATAGGATGTGTTATGGGGTGGGAGCTCATGTGTTTCAGGGTGGGAGCCCGAGGAATGGGATGTGTTATGGGGTGGGAGCCCCAGGAAAGGGATGTGTTATGGGGTGGGAGCCCCAGGAACGGGATGTGTTTCAGGGTGGGAGCTCATGTGTTTCAGGATAGGAGTCCTAGGAAAGGGATGTGTTATGGGGTGGGAGCTGGAAAGGGATGTGTTTCAGGGTGGGAGCTCATGTGTTTCAGGGTGGGAGCCCTAGGAAAGGGATGTGTTATAGGTGGGAGCCCCAGGAAAGGGATGTGTTTCAGGGTGGGAGCCCACGCCCCGTGCCAGGCATTTGCTGCTCCCAGCTCTCCTGAAGGGAGCAGACATGCCCGGGCAGTGGAGGCACGCCTTGCCAGAGGCAGGAGTTGATGGCTCCCATCTCACAGCCCACCTTCACCTCCCCTCCCCTCAAAACTCAGGCTCTCTCAGCTCAGGGGGAGCAGTTAGAGGAATTCATTCTTTGTTCCTGCTGAATGCATGTGCCCTGGAAAGGAGGGTGCTGAGGGGCCACTGCCTTTGTTCAAAGACTCCCAAAAAAGGGGAGTTTTAGTGATGCTTTGGACTCCAGCCATGGCCTCCCCAGTGCTCCCAGCTGCCCTGCAGGACTGGAAAGGCACAACCTTCCTGGGAGAGGAGCAGGGACTGAAGCGGGGGGGATTCAGAGCACAAAGGGCTCTAAAATGATGAACTCTCGGGCTTTTCAATCATGGAGGGATGCCTAGCTCCCTTCTACACTCCTGAAAATCTCCTTCATCAGCAGTTTGATCAAGGTGACAGGGACAGTCTGGGATTTAATCCCATCTAGGATTAAAACTCAACAGTTCCTGCCCCACAGTTCCTCAGCATGCATCTGCTTTAAAAGAGAGAAGTTCTTATTTTCCCCTTCTGTCAGGAGAGGCGGCCACAATGTGGTCAAGGTTGTCTTGTCAATTTATCTGTTATTTATGTAGAGCAGGGGCCTCCTGAGCTGCACTGAGCTAAAATTTAAGCTGAGAAGGAAATATAGCAGGATGGGAGTTGTCAGCCTCTGAAATTCAGTGGAGACACTCACAGGCAAATGTTTAGGGGGCGATATTATAAAAGCTCGAGTAAATTTTTCCTAAACAGCATACATTGTTATATGATGATATGAAAGCAGGCTCTATAGGACTATCAAATCCAGACTTTATTTTTCTTCTTATACTACTTATTCAGATCTAAAGAAGGACTGCACAAAGTCAGGGCATAGCAAGATAACATGATTTAGAGGAAAAAACATTGGAGAGAGACTGCAAGGCATAATATGGAGACTATTTCCATATTTACTTTGAAATTTCTTGGGAAACTTGAGCTAGCTTTTGCTTTTTTTCAGGAATAAAAAACGAACTGACAAACCAAACCCACATCAGACCCAGCATGTCTACTACTTTACATAAGTCCCTTTCCCCCTGAAACTCAGGGAACTTTCTGTGAGAAATATCTATTTGTGGCTTTAATATGGATTTTTTTTTGATAGAAATATGAAGAGAGAATAGTAGAGGAAAAATCTCAAAAGCATCAGCAAAAATCATTATATGAGAAACAGCATCTAGCTGTAGATCACATATATATACTGTATATATTGTACTACACACTGCCTTTTGTACTTTTAAATGGGGGTCACCAAATTATATCTCAGACATGACAAGAGATAACTGCAGAGATTAGGATGAATATCCCTAACCCCAGAAAATCTTGACTAACTCAGCAAAAGTTGTCTCCCTCTGCTTCATCCCCCTCCCTCTGGAACCAGTTCCTCTGCTCCTGCTGCCAGACTCCAGCCAGGACAGATTAAAGCTCTGTGGCAAAGCCAGCATTCCTGGGCACCACTCTGGAGAAGGGGAATCGGGGATTTTGTTTGTTTCCACTGCTGTTACACCTCTGAGCCCCTGCAGATGAGCTGTTATCACAGCTTATCCCTTGCTGCCTGTTGCAGCAGTGAGCACAGACAGGCTGCAGCGATGGGGAGAGATAAGAGAGCAGAAAGTGTGAGTGAGGCAATCCCTTCCACTGAGGTGTGGGTGCAGGCACATGTGCACTGCTCTGGACTCTCCCTGTGATATCCCAGGGCTGCTGGAGCCAGGGAGGTGTGTCACTGCCACGGTTTGAGGGTGGGGAGGAGGCACATTGAGCTGGTCACAGTATTTAACGTGCCCTTGGCCCTCCCTGTTGCACTGAGCATCTTTATGTGTGTGCATCTCCATGTGTGTTGCTGGAAGGCAATACCTCTGCCATGGAAGCAGTAGGGAAAGGTTGTTCTGAGGAATGAAGTGCTGCTCAAAAATATGCAATATGGGAGAAGGCATCCCTAGGAGGAGAGACATGGATGGCTCTGGACATTTTCATGCTCTTCTACATTTGAGGTCACCTTGAATTTGTGACCATACATCCCCTTCCCTGGGGAAATACACCCTGCCACAGGTGCTGCAAAGCCCAGTCAGATCTGTCCTGGCACCTCTACCAGCTGCTATTGCTCCACAAAGCATCTGAAAAATATTCCACAGACACATTCCCATCCACAACATCAAAGGGAGAGAAGTCCAGCAGCACTGAAGGAGTGTTCTCGATTTTCCTGCACCTTTTGGACACTTTTGTGTCGGTGTAGAGAAGATTTTAGGTGCTGTCCAGCCAAAAAGCTGCTACTACTGCTCCAAGCTATTGCTGGTGACCTGACTGAAGCACAGTTAAAGGATAACATTTTCAGTATCCCTGCTCCAGCACCATAAACCTCAAGTTCCAAAATACAGCCACTAGAGCAATAGGAAGTAGTGAAAATGACAAAGGTGCCTAATTCAGTCTTTCCCATCTTGTTTCTGCCAGAAAAATATAGGCCATTAGATAAAATGCTAACCCGGATTGCAGATTTTTTATTTATTCCTTCCTACATCTGTCCAGTCCTTTGCCTTTGTCTATTTCTACCTCATTCTATTAATCTTCCCTCCTTTTATTGCTGTTTCTTTTATTGTTACCTTTCTTTACTATTCAGACTTTTTACTTCTGCCAGGTCCATCTCTCTGCATATTTACTCAGTCTCTCTTAACACATTATACTTTTGGGTATAATGACCCAATTCACCATTCCACCCAAGTTTCAAGCCTCCTTCCACTGCAGTGCATTTGCCTTCTAGCCCTGGTTACATTTCAGGAATAAAACTTTTCCTAAATTTTAGAAAAAGGGGACTTCCAATGTTTCCAGTTCAGTAGTTACCAACATTTCTGAGGGTTTAAACTTGTATTTGGCATGGCCACCATAACAAATTTAGGACATGTTCTGTTGATACATGGTCTACTCTGCCTTTCCTATCATCTGTCAAGTCAAGTGGGAAGATTTTTTAGGGGAGTTGGAGCTATGTGGATTTTAAGGTGTCTTCCAACCCGAACTATTCTATGATTCTATGACTCTGTGATTCTTGGTAGCTTAAGAGGAGATTTTAAAGTCAGTATTACGGATGATGAAGGATGATAGATGAAGCAATGGAGGAATTTCCCTTTCTATAACCAGCTTCTGGCTGTAAGAGCTGTAAGAGAGGGGATTAGGACATGTCCCTTTAAAAAGGAACCTGCCAAAATCTTATTTATTAATGTAGTGAGAATGGTTATAAGGGATATTTCTGTTCACAATTTACTGTTGTAATTGGCTGCTCTACTGGACCCACAGTGCTCACACCTCAGGCAGTACACAACCAACTAGATAAGGCTCAAGCTGCAGCAGTTCCCAGCCCTGCACAACACAGTTATTCCTAATTTCTTGAATAAAAAAATTGCCCTGTAAGTTGACATTAGGAGTTTTGGGCTGTAACTTGTGATTTTGAGAAATTTCAGAGAAAATTCTTTGGAAATCTAGCCTTGAGCTCTTCATTTTGATGTGGTTCATTTTAGCAGGAGAGGGCAACTTGAGATGATTTTAATTTACAAAAAAAAAAAGAGAGAAAAAAAGAAAATTATCCTTAGGTACCTGCTAACAAACCCATAGGTGTTATTTCTGACTGAGCTGACCAAAACCCTGCTAGGCTAAAAAAGAGTAATACTTTACAAACTATTTTTTGCACAAATATGGGTTTCCCACTCACACTAGATGTTTTTACTGTACTGATACAGTATATTCCTATTAGCAGCATTTTGCCAATATTGAATGTCAATATTTCCAGAAAGGCAAGTTTTCATAGTGTTGAATATTCTTTAGTTCTATAAAGAAAAGATTGCAGACTTCAGAGGGATGAATCATATCCACACCAATTTCCTGGATTGGACCATGTGTTACCACACTGTAAGAGTCTTTTGGAAAAAAAAACCAACAAACTTATGTGCAAATGGAACAAATGTCTGATTCCAGGGAGAAGTGTTTTATCCTAATGAAAAAGCCTGCTTGTTAACTAGGCTTTGCTTAGCATTTTTATTTTTATTTAGAGTGTTCCCACAGGCCTATTAAATTCCCCTACTCTTAAAACTAATTAAAGGGTATTTTAATTATCCGAGATATCTCAATTCATAGATTATAAAATGTGGAAAGGAAAAAAAAACCCATAGTCTGGAGTAATAATGTGTAGCATATTGCAGTTAGAGCTATTTCCCCTGGATCACTGCTCTATAATTCCATCGTCTCCCATATTTTCTATTTATTCCCAAAACAAATGCTTCTTTTCAGCTTATTTTGAATCCATACTCTTTTCCAACAAAAAGGGTTTTGTGTGCCCTCAAATAGTATTTTGTTTTTTTCACATAATCACAGCACCTCTGAGCAGACCTGAAATTCCAGAATCAGTGAATACTTCAGAAAGTACAGGACAGAAATTTACATTTGCACCTGTGTTTGTTTCAGTGGTGTAAATGGCTGCTTTATAGTCACTGAATATTTGCAAACAGCTCAATTAAAATGCTTCCTGGAACAGACATTGGTTGAAATTAAATGGAATGATGGCTTTTTTCTACCAATAAATGAGCCCATACATGGAAAATTATAGGCACCACTAACAGATAATCTCAATTAGAAAAAAGCATACAACAAAAATTCTGTATTCAAGAAGATTTCAGTTGAAAATTTTGTGATCTTACATTTAATCAATTAATTGTAGGCAGAATAGGAACCACAACATTTCTGAGTTTTCTGTCAAATTCATCATCTACCACAAAAAAGAAAAGGAGGAAGGAGAATCACAGATCACACCTATGACTGTTGAATTTACTGCTTTAATAGAAGCAAATCTAATGGCTGAAAAGCAGGAAAAAAATCCCAAATAGTTTTTATTCCTAGAGTGATTTATTTCCATTCTCCCCCAGCACGTGCAAGACCATTCAGTTTCAGTGAGAGCAGCTAAAGTCAGGCAAAAGTCCTATAAAAATTTTAAACAAGCAAATTCTCTTATTGTGCTCAGTAGGTTCACTTGTATTAGGAGGATTTGCAGGACTGGCACCAAAATGGGCAATAGTCATTTTCCTCTTTCTCTCTCTGTTTTTGTTTACACACGTGTGCAGAATCATAGAATCACAGAAGTCTGGGTTGGAAAGGGCAGTAAAGAACATCCATGCACAGGGACACAGGAGAGTGTATCCACTCACAGCAAACAGAAAATGTAAAAACACATCTAAAAGAGGGAGATTGGTTTTTTTTTTTTGGTGAATGCACAACAGATTTATCATCTTATACTAGTTCTGCTCTTGTAATTATAACCATGGGTCTTGTCTAGTGAGTTGTCTGGCATGACAAAATCTTCTGACAGAGCCAGCCATGCAGCTTTTTGAATTCCTGCACTGTTTCAGACACGACCATCCCTTCCTCTGTCCCTTGCAGAGGCATGATGAGAGCCCCACACAGGTCTCAGCAACAGCACCACTGCTGAAAATTTGAAATCAAGGCACCAGAAAACACAGGTGAAATCAGCAAAACTAGGGAAAGCATAAGTGATGAAAAATAAGGAATTGTTCTGATGGGGGCGGGTAACACCAACACTTTAATCATACATAAATTAAAAGGGGGTTTCTGTGTATTTCTGTATATGGTGGGGTTTTACCAACCTCCCAGCAGCTTCTTGATCTCTGGAAATTAAAGATACTGAAATATGTACACTTCTTCTCAGCTGCTGCTTCCAAGTGCACATCCAATTCCTCAGTGAAGCCTTTTATAAGTTTTTGTCCCCCCCTCAGTAATTTTTGGGGCTGTTTCCCAACACTCACAGGTGACCTTTCCCCACAGTGCAGTAATTCAGCAGCTGGCCAGATGTGAGACTGGAAAGGTCAGTTGTTCTTTCTTTGAGGTTTTATCCAAAAACACTGGTATTTTTGTGTTTATATTTGAACTACTATTTCACCTACAGTGATCACTACTATAAAAGGGAGCTCTCCATAAAGGAACTATTCAGCAAAAAAATGTGTGTATATGTATTTGAAATAAAAGGTGTTGTTTTTTTTTAAATACAAAAATTCTGCTTGCATAGTGCATGAGACAGAACAAAAACCAGCCCTACAGTTAAAAATTATATTGAAATATTAAGGAATTTTAATGCAGACTGAAACACCCACACAGTGCAGAATTCAGAACCTGCAAGTAAAATTGGCTACAAAACCAAAATTGGCTTTGTTGGCTTTTATTGTTCTAATCTCTGAAAAATGTAAAAAGCAAACAAAGAAAAAAAAGTATGACTAGCAAAAGAAAATGGATTTCAGACCTATGTTGGCAATAAACAAATTATTTGCAATAGAAATAATTTTTTTAGAGCATGCAGTAGAACTTAAATTTGGCACCACCTCTTTCAAACTCTGTCAAAATCTTGTGTAAAATAAATATTTTTTTTCAACAATGATCAATTAACTTGAAGGTTTAACAACTATTTAGACCTTGTTACCACAAAAATACGAGTGCTGGCATCACTGAATACAGATGCAGAGCCACCTCCAGGCTCAGAATTCAGAAATTCAGAAATCTTCCAAAGGACAAATTCTAGATGTGCTTTAAAAGGCTCACATGGGCTTGCAATATTTTCGTGGCAGGAAGTGAATTCATACAAATAGTGTTATATTATTGGCAATCTTCAGGAATGTAACTATATTATTAGATAATTATTTCTAGGTTTTTTTTATTTTTATTTATTAGTTTTTGGTACAGAGGTGATTATATTAATCTTACCATAAGTATGGAAATATATTCTCTTAGTAGACAAAATAAGGCCATTACAAGGGGGAAAGGGAATAAGTGAGGAGCAACAAAAAAAAATTTAAACTTCTTATTATATTGATGGAGGAAACAAACCTCCCTGAATTGTTAGGTTCATTTTTTTATGTAACTTTCTTGTACCTGATGGCCAAACATAATTAATGAAAAATGCAGTTTGTTCCTGGGTGATGTCAGAGAATTTGCCACGTTTTTTCCATTTGAAATAAGAGGCATCTGGATAAACATTAACTTTTAAAAAATGACTTAATATACATGTTCTATTGCTCTTTTGTTTAAATCTTTCAATTCCTCTCATCTCTGGGGAAGATTTTGGGTTGATGAACACAAAAAATAGTGTGATATTCTGTGGGGAAAAAAAGATCAACTCCTCCCCACCCCAAACCCCATGTCCTATTGCAAGTGTAAAACCAAGAGGCAATTTCCCAAAAAATCTCCAAATAAGGAGCTTTCCCCAGAGTGTGCTGTCTGTAAATCTGAGAGCTCTGTGTGCACTCATTGCAAACCCACATTTGTATGGTTAGGAGAGATGCTCTGCTGGGTGTCCCCTACAGCGTGCATGCACTCCAGCATCACCACCAGAACCCAAAATCACACCTGCTGGGGAGCTTCCAAGCTCTGGGGGCTCAGGCACTCACATTTTACACCTTGCTGAACCTATCAGATGCAGACATAACTCTGTCTTCTGCACAAGTGCTGCCCAGTTAGTGCTTGAGAAGTTAAATCTTCTTCACCCAGTTGTGATCTTGTTAAACAATTGCAGAAGGCAGATAAAAGACAAATGGCCTGTTGGTACCCCATGGACTGTTACACATCACAAACTAGCAATTAGAAATTTGCAATGAAGAGCTGGGAAGGGGCAAATAAATTCTGAATTAGTTACCAGTAAGTTGACCACTATGAAGCTAAAGCCAACATCTGACAATTCACCCGTGCAAGGTTGGCCACAACACAGCATTTGCTCACAGTGAACTGCTCATCTCACAATGCTCCTAAAAGCAAAGACAAATTTGGAGGAATGCACAAACTGATTCAAATTAAGCAGGACTCACTATTCATTTTGTGAAGAGCACTGGGTGTGCCTTGCATCCAAAAGCAACAATTTGTTATGCACTGTGGTGTGACAGTGCTCTGCAGCAGAACTGTTTAAAAATCTGAAGCATTCCTAAACTGTTTCACTTAAACATTTCTGCAATAAAATCTTATTGAACTGTTACTTTTATTAATTTTTTACACACTGGAGACCAAGTGAATGCCAAGTTGATTTTTTTTTCTCCCTTCTATGTTTTTTATTTTTTTAAAAACTTTACCTACTGCTAGCAAATAAACTATCCCTCTTTTTTTAATAAAACCATGGCCTTGAGTTTTGGCCCCTTAATAGTAGCCTATATGGTCGACTACCCTTGGTGTTAAATTTTCTTAAATTGTATTTCTGTCAGTATATCATTTTTTTAAGCAATGGACCCTATAATAGCAAGCTCTGTTCTGTCAGGAGTACATTTTAACAGCGTGACACAAGTATTTTTCACTACAGGAGACAAACAATGATATGTATTACATGCAGTAAACATTGCCTTTGGTACATAGGGTTCTCTTAGCATTCATCTGTCTAAAATTTCATTGTGTCCTGCACAGGGAAAAAAACCCTGCCTCTCATTATCTATTGCCGAGGGCTGTAGGTTTGTAAAGTGCCAACAATGCATTGTCACATTTCTCACAAAACAAGGGCTTGATTGATTATTACAAGAGAGGTAGAGACCCAGCAAGGTGGATTAAGGGATATTTTAATAGTGAAAACAAAATAAAAAACCTTTCACTGAGCTGCTTAACTAACAGTATTGTAATCAATTTTTTTTCCCCTTAAAAAAGGCCCCCTTTCCCCAGAACAAGTAGGGACAAGAATTTCATAAAATAAAGACATTTTGTGCTTAATAGCATCCTGGCAAGAGGAGAGGAAAAATGGCAAATTTTCTGTGGGAAATGCACCCAAGCCTGTGATTTTACAGAGCAAGGACTGTGACAGCAGTAGTTCTGAGATTCACAGAGAATTTATGTCGGGGCTGCAGTTCAATAGCTAATCAGATTATTATACTCCCAGTTATTAAAAACAAGTTTTCCAGTGCTCATGCACATGAAGTGCCCTGTGGGTACAAGGGACCAGCCCTGGGAACATTTTCTCTGACATTTTTGTCACACTTTAGGTGGCTGAGCACGACCTCACGTGAGCCATCCCTCTTTTGGTGCACTGGGCAGGCTGGGGGTGGATTTATAAACAGCTCAACACTGGCACAATTCTCTGATTCCAAAAACCAGCAGGGCTGTGGAGCTCTTTGGGAAGCCTCAGCAGGTTTGCTGAACTCAAATGTGACTTTCCTGCAGCACCTTAAACTACAAGCACCATAAATGGGCCACGTGTGGGGGATTATCCAGGAGAATAAAATCAATCAATATACAGAATTACTCAGATGAAAAACCAATTCATTATTCACTTGCTAATTGGTTCTTAAAAGAAATATGACTTTCCCCTTCCCTTTGGAGGTAGAATCATTATGGTCAGAAAAAGAAAACAACCAGGATTGACTTATATTTTTAGAGAGTCTGGGTAAATTCACTCCACCCCAAAACCATTTTCTGTTGTAGACAAATCACTCCCAATCAGAATGGGACATTTTCTCAGCCCAAGTGAACAGACACCTTGGGCAGAAATCCTGCAGTGCCAGGTTCAAATGTGTGGCAGAACTTCCTCCCTCAAAATCAGGAAAGGTTTTTATTGCCAGGGAATTATTGGAAAAGGATTATCACCAGCACTGATTGAAAGTGAGCTGAAAACTTGTTGGTTTGCAAAAAGCAAAGCAGCAGTCTCTACACAGAGGGTGAGGTTAAAAACAGCGTGTGGAGCTGGGGAGGGAGAGAGGGAAAAAGCAAAGCAAACACCTTTTTAGAAGGTGACAAGACTCCTTAAAAGGCTGTTATGGAAATTGCCAGGGAATTTCTTCCTGCTCAGAATATTTTAAATTAAAGCACTGGCATACAAAACGTCCCGTGGATCGATCAAGGAGAGGCAGATCCACAACTCTTTATCCCAGGCACATAGTTCATTTTGCATCTGATAACTGTTGGCTGTTGTCAGGGCTGTGTAATGGGTGGGGGGGTTAAAGGAAGAGAAATTTACAGCTGTTTCACAGAGACAGAGAAGAGATCATTTGCTCTACATAGCCTTCAAAAAGAAATATAGAGAGTAGCTGGCATTGGTAAATGCTGAGTTTCCTTGCCAAAGCCTGTAGCCTTATGAGATTCTCTATGCATCTTCTCAGCTGAGCTGAAGAAGGTTTGGCTGGAACAAAATTGCTTCTCACCAGCAACATCTGCTACAAGATCTGGAGATCTGTGTCATAACAAAGGCTGTTTTCAGATTCCTGCCCTCCTGTAGGTACTGAGTGCCAGATGAAGGGGCTGGAACAGGATAAATGGACTCTGCAGGCCCTCTATCCAGCTGAGGGGAATTGCCATAAGAATGGGGAAATGCAACCATAAAGTCCTGTCCAAGGGCCCCTCTGACAAACTCTGCTTTGGCAGAACCAAAGGACAGTTCACAGCAGATGTTCTGGGTAGACTTGTCAGCATTATGCAGAGTTCTTTGGCAGTGAGGGTCTGTTAAGTGTACAAAAATAACTCCAAGAATGTTAGGCTGAAATTCTGGCACTGGGTGCAAAATTCTTGGGTTTTTGCTAAGGAAACTTCCCAGTCCTACCCTGCAGGAGCCACTCTGGCAGTCATGCTCCTGAGATGGAACCAGAGCCCGTTTGGGGCATCCCCAGTGACCTGACAGGGACAGGTTCCCACACATCCCACACTCACTCAGCCCCACCAGGTTCCCCACAGCAGAGCCTTGATGTCTGTCTGGATTCATGAAGCAATTTATTACTGCCATCTTAATTAATACTGTAGTCTTAATAATTTATTATTTATTATATATTATTATTGTGCCCCATCAGCCTGCTCAGAGAGCTATGCCCAGAGCCTGCTCTGCTTTGCCCATCCAGCCACTGTGTGTCAGATCTGCAGCCTGACCTCTCCCAATTTCTTACAGCATGTGGAGGAAGGAGTTTCAGCTGCCCTGCTCTCTGCACAAAAACCCAAAACAAACAAACAAAGAAAAGCAAACAAACAAAAAAAGTAATTATTTGACCCATTTCCACTCCTTCATTTCTAAAGGATGCAATGCTGGGGCATGAGTGAGGACTGTGTCTTTAACACAGCTGATCTATAAGGACTGCCAGGCAATTAGGTTGCTCGATTTCTTGAGACTACAGGAAAAGGCAGGAGGAAGCCCACGGTGGGCACACGTGCTGTAATTGCTGTGTGACAAGATGCTCACCCATCTGTCCAGAGTCTCCTGTATCCATTCACTCCAGCTGCACTGGCAGACACAGAGGGCCAGTCTGACTTCAGCACTCATAGGTGACATTGCTACAAGAGGTTTGCACCCACCTGCATTTTACTGTAGCAATTAAATATCCATGCATTTGCTACAGAGCTTCTAAAGCATCAAGCTCACAAGTGACAGAACAAGCAAGGAGGGGAGGTTAAAGCAGGCTGGATTTTGCCATGGTCATTGCTGTGTATCCTTCACCAACCTCAGGCACAACTCCTTTTCTTGTACATCCCCATCAAAAATTTTGGGTGAAGCCTTAAAATAGCTCTACCATCCATTGTTAAAACTCACAAACTAGGAATTCTGTGCTTTGGTGCAGGCAGCAGCTCGGCTTGTGGGACTTTTTGGAATCACTGCAGCAAGTCGTGAATGATGTATGAAATGAAAAATCCCTGCTCACTGCACACAATTCAGATAGCAAAATCTCCCTGGAGCATTAAAAAAAGCACTTGAACGTGTCATTTTATTTTTGTCCTGTGCCCAGAAGACTCCCTCATCTCTCCCCAAGAACATGCAGACACCTCAGCTATCACCAGAGAATGAAGCAGCACTCTTGGAGCTCGAGCAGATGGGCTCAGTGTACACTGGTGTTTCCAGGAAAAGATACAGTGACCTGGAGCAAACCAGACAGAATTATATTGGACTCAGGCCTTTCTCCAAACACAGGTTTTTGGTCATTTTTTAAAGTAATATCTAATCTCATCAGCCTGACTCTATAACTTGATTGACCTTTGGAGATTGCATTAAGGAAGCAACAACAGCATGCTCAATGCAGTTAGGACCATGAGAAGAAACATTTGATATAAATATCATGTGTGTGACTAGACATCATTTATGTTGGGACAAATACAGGCACATGCTTTGAATTCAGGCCTTTATTCTTTCTCACCCCTTTACTGGAACTTTTTTCCATGCCTGCCCTTTGGTGGTGACCTTTTAAACCTGGCAGAGCCAAATGCCTGCTGCCATAATTTAGCCATCTTTTGACTTGCTGCATGTGGTGCTAGTACAATGGGATAGGAACTTTTCTTGTGGTTTAGAATTGTGTGGGTTTTTTGTTTGGTTTTTTTTTTTTTTTTTCATTTGGGGGAAGGGGAAGCTGTGGCAGCAGCAATGCAGAGCACAGAGGAACACTGGACTGCTCTCAACAGGGATTTCTTCCTTACCCAAAGTGCTGCATGCCGCAGGCAGCCTCTGTTCACACACACACAGAGCCCCCCTCATCCCTTCCTCCACATCCAAAATGACACAAGATCTCCAGAATTAATCTTGCAGCAAAACCACTCAGTTTGGAGCACACAAACTGTCACTCTTTCCCAATCACTAAAAAGTGGGGAGTTGGGCAGTTTGCTGGTGTTCATTTGGAGCAGAGGGAGGATGGAAAACTGACAGCAAGACTACAAATCTACGGAAGAGTGATCTGTCCAGATGCAGATGTCTTGGTGGCTGCATTTAGTTTTAGAAAAGCAGGGGTCCCATCTAAAGACAGCTGATGTTGTCTTCTCTTGACAAGTTCCCTTAAATTTGCACTTTAATAATTTTTCCTCCCAAATTTCAGTGATGAGGAAGGACAGTCACCTACACCGGCATGTACATGTATTTTACATCTGTTGTCTTTCAGCATTCCCGAATTTTGGGGAAAGCAGGGAAAGGGGAGCAGCTGTTAACCCTTTCAATTCTCTTGCTTCTTCATATAAACACCAGAGCTGTAACTACCCCCCCTTGTACACAGCAGAAGGAGGAAGGGCAGCTCTGCCTTCAGCAAGCAGCACTGCAGTGAGGGTGAACTAACAAATTGGATTTTTTTGGTGGTTTTTTTTTGTTGAACCACTGGTGATATCTGCTGCATTCCTCCTGTCAGGAAGATGCCATCTCTGGGTGTCAGCACCCAGTCTGGACAGCAAAGCACTCCTGCCTCTCAGGGGCTGTGGCAGGCTGCTCTCAGCCTGTTCTCAGCACACACACCGTGCCTAGGCTAGATCTGGTTTCACAAGAGATCAGCTAGAGCTTAAGGAGCCAAAGAACCAAGGCTTAAAAGGATGGATAAAACAGTTCTCCAAAATTTGGGGGTGAGAGGGTTCTTGAGTGCCTTGCAGGGATACTGGTTTCCAGGCTTACAGTGACAAAAATCACATCTTTCCCCTCAGGCAAGATTTTTTTCTGGGAAATTTAACATGCTTGCAATCATTTTCTAAATCTGTTTCCTTCTCATTCCAATTTTTTTTTTTTTTTGGAAGGGGGGAAGAGGGGGAGTGGCTAAGAAATACTCATCCCCTATACCAGCTTTTTGATATTCTGCTCAAAGCAACAGCACACTTGTTATATAATATTGACAGTATTGCACAAACAAGCCAAACAGGAGGCACGTGGGAGTTGGTGGCAGGAACTGACTTTTTCAAAAAGCACACCTTTAAACCAGAAGGATGAGGAGAAAGAGCTGGGTCTGAGAAGAAAAGGCTTTATGGTGGTTAAATCAGACAGAACTATAAAGTGGTTGTATGTCTGCTAAAATAACCTTAGACATATATTTATACAAGCACATTTATAAAATAGATAAAAATTACTTTTTCAGCAGGTCACGAAGAAAACTGTTTATCTGCCACCATAGTGAGATTATGTGATTAATGACAAGATTACTCAGGATAGTTAGTTCCAGAGTTATTTGTTCAGACACAGTACATATCTATCAAGACTGATAATCTGGCGAATTACAGTAAATTTTGCAACTGGCTTTTACTCAGAGTAAACCTCAGGATGTTGCAGCAGAGGAAGTGTATTTGTACAAGGAGAGAAAAGAGGTGGGTGAAAGCAAGCACCTGCTTCCCACACCTCCAAATTACCCCAAATTGCTGAATAACTTGTACTGGGTGCCACCATCCACCCTACGACATTTCAGGGTGCTCTTACAGAGCACACTTGCCTGTTTTACCTGTGATTATCAGGTGGGAGCCCACGAGGAGCAGGGACAATAAAGAACAATGCTGTTTTGGTGACTGCAGGAAAATGCTCAGCCTGTGCTGCACCTGGGGCCAGAGAGAATTGGGAGCCTGGCTGGGACCCATCAGGCTCCCAGTGCTGCAGAAGAGCACAGCAGACACCCAGAGCTGGATGTTCTGCTCTCTGTTTCACTCCTCTGACTCCCTTTCCCAGCAATTCCCCCCACATTATGACTGAATTAGGGAGGGAAGTGCTCTTGGCTAACTTCAGAGCACAGCCAGGCTCATTAAAACCACCAGTGTGTGCAGCATTTCCACCAGGTTTTGAGATTGTTTCAGTAAGTGAAGTTCAGAGCAGGAAGAATACATTTTAATTTACTTTTTAGTGGCCTTGTTATAAGTATTCAATGTTACACTGGACTTTGATATTATCTTATTGCTATATGGAGCATAAAAAAGCATGAATACACTATCTTAATAACAATGAACATATTCTTGCAGAAGCCTGAAGCTGTTAAGTACACAGCACATGTTCATTAGTACAATTTTGAGAGCATGAAGAGGAAGGGAATCGAGAACCCAAGGGTCACAAGCATCAACACAAAACCTCAGGGCTTTTGGGAAAAGTTTTCTCTCACCTCCTAGTGCTGTTTCCCAGGAAAACTGTGGAGAGCAGAGCCCATGAACTGCCAGTGGGTTGTAGAGCCAAGCCTAGACTTGGACCACTAAATCATTCCCTAGCAGGTTGATTTGGGGCAGTGGTATGTAGGATTAGCATACAAATAACCATCCTTCCCATCAGAGACAAACAGGGCAAGGCTGTCACAGGTGTCAAAACTTTGATTGACATCCTAGACACCAAGACAAGGTGCCTGGCCAGGATGAGAGCCCTGGGTTTGAGCTTTTCCTGGACCAGGGAGGTTTTTAAACAGCACACAAAGAACAAGGACACAGGAATTCAAGATGGGTTTGCAGGCAAAGCCATTGTAATTTTAAATATTTGTCTCTACTAAGGTATATTTCTAAACAGAGAGACCCTATACCTTTCAGTATTCAGGCTACACCAATTCAAGGATGTAGTACACATTCGTAGGACTAGATTTAATGTTATTTTGGTATAGAGCATTCTTAAATGCATCAGATTACAGATTAAGTAAGGAAGCCAGCAAAAACTAGTGCAGAGCAGCTTGTTATGCAACTGCCCTCCTCCTTCTTCACACTTGCTATAAGGCAGACAGACATTAGGTTCATAAAGACTTCTTTGAAAAGGTTTTTTGTAAATCCAAACATCAGATCCTAAAAAATTCTGAATTCCGTGTAAAATTTGTTTAGCACAAATTAGAAAGGGGGAAATAAAGTCTGTTCTTTATGGGTAAATGAGTTTTAAAGTTTTCTATTGTCTTAAAATCTTGATTTTAAATACAAATTTTGAGAAAGAGTAGTGACTCTGAACTGACCTCAGTCATGACTTCAGAAAAAAAGCCCCAAGATTTATGTAGAAACAACCATAGCCAAAAAAGATAAGAAAAGAATTCACAATGATTGCAATTTCCATCCCTAATGTGCAGCCTGTAATCATCTGAGCTATGCCTACCTAGAAATCCTTCCTTAAAATGTGTCTAAAAGACAAAACCAAGTTCAGCAATTATTACTTGAACTATTGCTAGAATTTAACAGAATAATAAATTCTGTTTCTTAGAGTCATCATGTTTACAGAAGTGGGTAATTATTGAAACTATTTGAATCAGCTTTAATACATATTTCCCTTTAAAGCACCTGCAAAGAAACTAATATTATAAAATAGAGTAAAAGAACATTTGTTTTATCCCATGGTGGATCAGTAATGCTGTTCAGTGCAGAGTTACAATATAATAAACAATTCCCACTAAGCTAAAACCTGAGAGACTGAGTAGACTGATATTTAGGCTTGGACACTTGTCATGAACAAAAATCAGCTTGGGTTCTCAAGCCTTTTGAACATCATATCAAATTATATATAAGAATCACATCAAGAGAGATGTGATTATTTCTGTACATTAAATTTGTGCTTTTTAAAAACAAAGGTGTGATAAGAGCAATACAAGAGCAAGGGTGCATTTACTACCTGGTGTAGGATAGTGTTTCCTTAATTAGTCCAATACATCAATTACAGTATATTCAAATGCACAATTTGACATGCTCACTCTCACCACCCCACTTCAAAATTCTAAAAAAGATAGAATAACATGCATAATGTTCTCTGCTCTTACCTCCCATCCCCAAAATATTTTATCTTTGCATGTTGTGCAATTATCACTATCATCTGCTATGTGCTGACATGAGATATTATCATTTTTGCAAATGAAAAGATGAAAAGCTTAAATTCCAGGATTACAGAATGCCACTTCACTCGGGACTGCTGGGGAATGTCCCAAGAAACATCATTCCAGAAACAAACACACTCTGCTCTTTATAAAATTGGTGATTTTCTGCTCGTGAAAATCTCCCTGTGCTGAGTTTTGCTATGAAATAGATCAACAGGGTTCACTCTGATCCCAGAGGAAAATATCTCGCAGTTAATAATTGGGATCATTGTGCTCTTTGAAAAATAGGTGCCAAATACTCTCCAGCTGCTGGCAGCTGCAGTTCTGATGTCAAACCAGAGAGATTTGGCAGGGAGGAGAGGGGCTGGATCGTGGGTTCCTTGGACTGGCATTCCATCCCAGCATTTTAGCACGTGCCTAAATTAAGTCTGCAAGTGACCATGCCAGCTTGTCAAAATGCTAAACCACCAGCATTCATTTAAACTCAGTCTTAACTGGTTTGGAGAAGAGGAGACCATGATCACCTTGCAAGTACCTGTAGAATGTGGGATGCAGAATTCCCCCACGGTTTCTACATGCATATATCACACCAAACAGATGTGCAGAGATTTATGTGTGATTTGGAAGATTTAGATATAATTTGATAGAGGATACATACAGCTAAAAAGGATGCATGTTTCTAGAGATAACTTGGACAAAGGATTTAAAACATGTTAAAAGGATTTTTGCACTTTTAAATGAAACTCCTGCTGATCTCCACAGCCATTTTTAAATGTCCCAATGAGATGCAATGAGACCAGGGTGTTGAAAAGCCAATTGACTCAGGATAGACAAGAGGCAGCTTCAGGAAAATGGAAAGTAACAGCAGCAGAAGTGCATTGCAGGGAAGGAGGTGTAGAACATGCAAAGCTTTCCAGGAAGGTAGACTCATTGCCTTAGATATTCGAGTCTGAGAAACTTCAAAAATTCCAGAATATTTTGACCAAAAATCCCCTAAATGTATGACTACTACTTGGATTTATTAAAAGGTCATCCATTAGCATGCTAAGGAATCTATTGGGAAATTAGCCATCAAAGAAATAATGCATTTAATAATGTATTCCCAAAATATGAATTCTTAAGGACTGCAATAGTTGAGACCAGTTTCATTTGGAAACTGTAAGTCGCATACTGTGTATTTTGGTTTCCAAATCCATCATGAATATACTTAACTTCAGTGAGAAATTACAAAAAAAAGCTATTTCTAAAGTCAGGAGGGCTAAAGAAGTGTGTAACATTGTTAATTCATTTTGATTTTTACATGTTATTCAAACACTCACATCCAGAAGGAATGCTATTATCTTTTCTGGAAGACTTGAAAAATACAGTAAATAGCAAGTAATAAAATTCAGTAATAGTCCTTTCCTTTTAATTACATGGTAGAAACTTGAAAGGTTTTTTTCAGTTTTCAGTGTAAAATGTCCTCAAAAAATTAATAAAATTTCAAATAAATAAAAGAGACAGAAATGTGTAAGTTTTTCAGGAACAGATATGTAGCAGAAATCAGAAATTTTTAAAGGCATCTCTGTCTTAAGCTATTAGAAGTAAACAGAATTCTACTACATTGTGCATGGATGCTTTGTTTCACATAACCTTCCGGTCAAAAATTCAGAAATTTTCCAATTATATCTTAGATATCAAAATCCCGTGTCACAATGTAGTTGATAATATTTATTCTTGAAGACAGTAAATTTATTATGGATATTATTTAAAGGTTTTTCATAAGAAGTACTGGTCACTTGTGAGAAACTTAAAAAAAATTAGCAGAGATGAAAACAAGAAAGTCTAATTTCTTTTAAAAGAGGTTATGGCAAATACTGAGCAGAACTAGAGAATTGTTTTTCTTTCACCAGGAGCCTTATCCCATCCTCTGGCACTGCAGAATTACTTTGGCTTCCCCAAAAATCACTGCTTTTATTAAAGCTTTACTGAGCTGCTCTGTATTGGCAAAACCTTTGTAGTAAAATAATTTTCCATCAAAATCCACGGCAGTGTAATGAAGAGCTGTAGGACAGGCTTTAAGAGGCACGGTACTTTCATCTGAAAAGTCTCCTGAAAGTCTTTGAACGTTTCCAGGGGATTAATGAGGTATTTTGACAACACACGAGAAGCGTCTGGTTTTCAAGAAGCCTTATAAGAGGGAAGACTCACATTCTTGAAAATTAAACTGTGTATTTTAAGCCACTAAAAATAACACAATTATTAAAAATTTGGCAGCTCTGAAGAAAAAATACCAGCAGATAGGGGGAAACACATGGAACTACTGAAGAGCGTCAAACTTGAGTACACACATTTCACAGCATTTCAGCACGACTTAAACACCAATTTTAACAGCTTAATTGAATTTTTCTTATTAAAAGCTATCACAGATGAGCTAAAATAAGAACAAGCTAAACTAGCCAGAGTGTAACTAAATCAAAAGCATTATTCTTTGCAAGTGGGGTGGATTAACTGTGCGTGTGTGCAACACTCTCCTTATCCCTTTCAACAACTGTTAAGGTGTTTGGAGGTTTTCAAAACCTTTGGCAATTAGTGGAAGAGAGAGTATTCTTGCCTTTTTTTCCCCTCTTTCCAAGACACACTAAATGGCACCATTTATGCAAATTTAGAAGAACGTTCATCACCCACAGCAAAATTAGAACAAAGGAATCGTTACACCTACCATTTTTTAAAAGTATTTTAAAATATTTTTAGGGCATTTTCCTGCAAACTACTAATCTCCTGAATGCTTTAATACATTGAAACAAGGCCATTAGTCTATCAATAAGGATTCAGTTTTAAAAAGCTTTAGTGAAGAAAGTGGACCTCTAAAGCCTCACTTGCGTAAATACCTCAATATTCCTGAAAACCCAGAGTGCTTAAATCTTTAAGGGTCTACCCTTATTTAATCAAGCTGGGCAAGAAACATGTTGAGGAGGCATTTTGAAAACAATTTATTACCTATTACCCATGAAAACAGCCACACTGAGTCTTTACACAAGAGTTTAAGCAAGCTGATATCTTGGGTGTTTGCAATACTGCCCGTGACATGAGAGAGGAATGAGATCTGCTAATCAGCAAAAGGCCACAAGACACGTTAAGTCTCTCTAAGCACTCCTACACAATAATTTTTTTAAATAATAATTGCCTTGAAAGTGTGAGCAGTTGTACAGGAAAAAGCCACTTCCTAAATTCTGCTCTTTTCACTCCGCACTGAAGCTAAATATTTTACAGAGGCAGCATCTTTATAATGTTTATGGTTGATAACACTACTTTCTGTGATCAAGTCTCATAATTTATAAGATTTTCTCCAATATCTAGTTTTAGAGACTTGGCTTTTTTCAGGTCTTTCAACCAGCAAGCAGGGAAGAGGAAAAATCCCAATGTGTTCTGTCCCTTTACTCAGGAATGGAGATCTAGTCCTTTCATTGCTGTTCAGTGGGACTTCTAAAGTCTGCAGTATATTTGCAAATAGTATCAGTACTGAGGAGGAGGGGGAAGAGTGGGGAGAGAGGATAGAATTTCTGCCATCCTCCTCCCTATTCTCAGTAAGGTTCTAGATGTGTTAAGGGCAGAAATTCCACCCCAATATATTAGTTTTGTTAATCCTTTTCTTATGATCTCGCTTGCCTGGCTAGGGAAATTATGCAAAAAAGTAATAAAAGTTCTAATTCAATTTCCATGTTAAGAGATGGATTTGGGGGAAAAAAAAATATATCAGAAACCCTATTCTTTGTGTTTACTAAGAGATATGCACTCCAACATTTAGTGTCATGGAGCTGGAGTTAAAACCAGAAACGGCAAAGAAAATTTAGCTGCATGAATGCCTGCTCTTCAGTAAAATGCTGCCAAAATTAAATAGGAATGAAACAGCACTTTGTAGTCATTGGTCGCTCAGCGGGGTTTGCGTAGTTAAAAACCTAAGTGAAAAGGGTGATTGACCTACATTGCAACTAGCTTAGCACAGCTGTACTTTCAGATTTCTGCTGCATCCGAGGAAGCTCATTATTTAATACAACAGAGTTAGGTGTAATTGTCGCTCTTTTATTTTACACTTCCAGGGGCCAGGTATTAATCTCAAACGTGCATCTGGAAACGTCCACGCTGCCCATGTGCAGGCAAGGCTAAGAGAAGGGATTGCACCTGAAATCAGGAGGCTGCCCAGGGGTAGGAGAACCTCACAAACACACAGAAATCAAATGGGCAGATGGAACAGAAAGCAAATCCCTTGGCACCCCAAAGGCAAAGGCTTTGCTGTTTCCCCATTGTGTTGGAGCAGAAGCAGCCCAGAACGTGCAACCAAAGCACATTTCACACAACTCATACCTGTGGTTTAAATAAGTAATAACATTCCAGTTAACAACCAGTTTGACATGTTAACAGCCCAAGGGCTGTTAACATAATGACTGGTCATTAATGGCAGTAATGACAGATTTCAAAGGGAATATTGTGCTTGTAAATGGACACGCTGCCAGTCAGAAGAAAGGACAGAGCAGGATAGGCTGATGCATTAAGATGTCACCGTACAGCTCTGGAGGAAAAGAAGGGGAGAAAAAAAAAGTTCTTGCATATTTCACTCACTGTAAATGGACTTGAAATATTGGCGTAAACCTAAGTTCCTTAAATTAAGTCTTCACTTTCTAACCCAGGAGTGTATAAGCAGAAGACAGAAGCCTGCAGGGGAATTATCCTCTGCATATCATTTTTGCAGAGCGAGTAATTTCCAGCATTGAGCCCTTTCTTTGCTGGAGTCAGTTGCCATCCTCGTTACCAGAGCAGGGCTCGCTCCTGCCACGGCCAGCAGGCTCAGAAACCATCCGAGCCTGGCATCAACCAGATTCCAGGGCAAAGCCTCTCACCCCCGCAGCATCTCTCAGCTCCTTGCTCCATTAAAGATTCCTCCCATTCCCTCAGACCCCTCCCAAACCGGAGAAAAATGGTTTCATGCAGCATAATTAGCTAATTTTACCAAAGGAGACAGCTAAAGCAAAGCAAGTTTTGGAGTTCTGAAGATACAGAGTATTTATAAGAAGCTCAAAGTGGGGACCTCAGGGCTCGGCTGCAGCACGAGAGCACACAGCAGGGCTGAGGGAGGGTGTAGGTTTTTTGGCAGGCATCTCTAAGTGAAAGACAGTGGAAGTATTTTTGCAAACAGGCAAGGACACAATCACACCATTTATGAGCTTAAACACGAATGCTAAAGCCCCCAAACTGGCTACATGATTGCTTGTAGCATCTGTAGAATGCCTGTCTTATTGAAAGGCATAATGAACACTGAGAGACAAGTTAATAAGCAATTTTACTCTTTATAGTATCGTTCAAGCCACATATCCTCTAGAGGGCACCACATAAATTAATAGGAGGCCAGAACAGTTTTATGTGCAGCGAAAACTCTCTTTATGGTTAAAAAGAAAAAAACCTAAGAAGATGGTTTGAAACCATAATCAAACCCTAATGTGATCATTAGTACAATGCAACTTGTTCCTTAAATTCATGTCAAGTGGGTTGCTAAATATGAAAGCTTATTTGACTACAAAGCTAGAGAAAATTTATCTAGTTTTTGCATTAGCACTAAAAAGATCACTTTTATAGGTTCACTGCATAACTAAGTAGAGAAGATGCAATGAGGCAAATGACTAGCTGCAATTACCTTAGGTGCATCAGTTTGAAATTTTGTGTAAATACCAAGTTTAACCCCATGCATTTACAAGTATCACTCAAAAAAAAAATTCATAACGAAATCTTCATCAAGACTCAATAAATCCAGAGACAAAAACCAGAAACATCTTAAAACCAACTATAGCATTTTTCATGTACGCTGGTTTCATGTGCAAAAGGAAAAGGTATTATGTATGAAGAAATAAATGAAACATCAGTTTGAATGTGATAATGACAGACAAAAAAAAAATCTCCTTTCTCTGAATCACTTAGTATGACTTTTAACAATCTGTTAGCAAAATATTTACTCCTGTTACACCCTCAAAGACTAGAGAGCAGGAATGTGTGTGAATGCATCTGTGCTGGGGAAATGCTTTGCTTTGCTCATATCTTTACTACCACATCATTTCTGGTTTTGATTTTAAACATTTGATTTCAAAACATTAGATCTGCTGCACTAGCACTTGGGAGATTCAGTAAGCTCAAAGTCTCCAGTAAATTTTGGAACTCAGATGAAACAGCCATAACAGTTCTCTTGCTCCTGCAGGCATTTGTTGTGTAAAGATTATTAAAATGGGTTTTAAAAATTGGGATATTACTTCCCTGCACCAAACTCTCTCTACACACACTCACCTAAAGACCACAAGCAACCTAAGTCCATGTACAACAATTCCCTTCTGTTCCAACAGTTTTTAAAAGGGAGGTTTTGTTACCTACTACTTTGGCAGCTTTAGCACAGCGGGTTTGAGATGCAGCCTCTGTGCTAAATTCCCAGCACTCTATCTCGGGTTCAGTTCACACCTTTAACAGGTAGCAGAATACTTTTAGCATTAAGTAGTCTAAGGCCATCTGAAGAACCTGATCTGCCTTTCAGTCCCAGCTCAACAAATGCACAGTGCTTTTGTGAAGGTTTTTGTTCCACTCTTTTTTCTAGAGGTGGTTACGTGGAGAGCCAGAGTACCAAGAGATGTTGGTGCTTTAGCCTTAATTCGTGTTCCAGCCTACACATGGTGCAAAATTTAGGAGCTGATCAGTGTGTGGGAACCTCCTATTTGGTACCTGTACTTAAGTGGAGCTTGGAAGTTAGAATTAGTCAAAAAGAATTTTAATTTTTCCCCAATGTATTAGTGAATTCAATGTCCCTTTAAAAAGAAAAGGCTTCACTAAAGGGGCAGGGGAAGTATTCCCAGAAGCTCACCTTAGCCTGGAGCAGCTAGTCTCTTTAGACCCCCTCCACAGGGAATGGAGGAAAGGTGTTACTACAGGAGATAGGTGCTCAGAATCACCCCAGAGGAGCCTTTTCTCTGTATTTACTGTGGAGAGCCCAGGGAGGCTAAACTTCCCAGTTAAACTTATATCCTGCAAAGCAGCCCTATTGACACGTGCTGTGTAGATAAACTACCCTGGTGCTGCACATCAGCTCTTGGCTATGAGGTGTTCCTCAAACACATTTGAGCATGTGGATCCACAAGCAAACAAGAAGAGAGAAAAGCAGGTGCCAATTTGCTACCTCTGAGAATTGGCCTCAGGTTAGCCAGCATCCCACCTGAGCCACCAGGAGCACAGTGGATAGGAGCTCAGACTCATGGTAATTAAAAATCAAAGTTGGTTATCCCAGTCCAGCTTTCAACAGCTGAGTGCCAACATTCATAAAGGCTCGAGTGCCACAAATGGAATCCCTAGGCAAACTAAGAGGACGGAAGCAAAACTGAGTGAAGCGTTCCTCATCTGCAGGGTTCCAGCCCTGCCCTGGAGCTGGGTGAAGAGCACAGGTCTGGCTTCAGGCTGTGACATCCCTGTGCTGCAGGAGGAGGAGGAGGAGACCACCACCTCCCCAGCAGCACGGTGCTGTGGGAAGCAGGGGGGAATTACCCTCTTCTACACCAGAAATCTGAAAATCATCTCCACGAGCTGGCTGCGTGGGCTTTTCGGCTCAGATTTTAATTTAATCTCCGTATTTCAGCGCCGGTTTCCTCGTCTCCACCAACCCCTGGCCTTGCAGCCCTGCCTGTGTGAGAGCAGCTGGGCAGGAAGGGCTGAGCAGTGAACGGAAGGAGGCCGTGACCTACCTCAGATAGTCTCTGCGACAAAGGATCAGGTTGGCTTTGGTGTACAAGGTAGAGCCCACCTCCCCCAGGCGACAGTCACAGCAGGCACACTTCAGGCAGTCTTCATGCCAATATTTGTCCAGGGCCTTTAGAAGATATCGGTCTTTAATCTTACGGTTGCAGCCAGCACAACCTTTCGGCTTGGTGTCTGGCTGGACTGAGAGCATTTGTATACCTGAAACACAGGAAGACAAGAGAAGACTGAAAATAGATATTCTTCCAAGTACAAAAAACTCCTGCCCTTTTCTTCCTCCACCTCGCTGCTTCCCCCCACACACAGTTCATTTAGAAGTCAATGGTGTAGGTAGGATAAAATAACTTAGTCAGTTCACAGCAAACCGAAAACAAGGCTAAGATAAATTTGAGAGCAGAAACTTCCACTGCTCTAAGTTCCACGGCTTCTCTTTAACACCTCATTTACCTGGTCTCTTTGCTGAAAAGAAATCAGATTAAAAGAAATAACGTGAAATATTGAAACAGTACAGTTGAAAAGTCATCTAATTTCAGCCACAGTATCCAATATTTAGCAATGCAAAATTTAAATAAACCGCATATCTCCAGTACATAGCCACCCAAAAATTAAATAAACAGGATATCTATATGGCAAACATAGTTAAATCCACATATTTGGACTTATTTGCACTATCTTTGTAAAATATAAAAGCACTTCAGCTTTTAAAGAAGAAAAGATTGGAGCTTTTAGAGGCACAGAGCAAGAATTTCTGAGAGATTTGACACAGAAATTTTGATAGTGGCAAGAGGGTGTTTTGTCTTTTAACATTTTAGCTCTTTTTAAACATATTAATGAAGCAACGAGATTTCCAAAGACTTCAGTACCAGCAGCACCAGTCACAACCTGCAGTGTAAGGACCTTCTGAAAAATCTGATTTAAAACAATCTGCACAAGGTCAGAGAGGTACTAGTTTGTTAAGTAAAAAAACAAAAACAAAAACAAAAAAAACCCAAACTGCTGCCCTGCTTTCCAATCCCAGTTTTAGCCAACAGCTACTCCGGGACAAGGAGTACAGTAGTGTCCATTAAGTATATGTACACCTTTTGATGTAATAGCTGAGAGCATTTAAAAAACCATTCAAACACCTGAAACGCTGTTTAATGGACAGAACCAGCGAAAAGTGGAACACAGCTGAGTGATGTTACTCAGAGCAACACAGCCAGCTTCCAGGGATCCATTCAAAAATCAATTGCCCTCGGCTTTACAGTAAATGGGGAGAGGTCACTGCCCCAAAAGTGCTCACAGACTGGTCTCTCTGGTTAGCTGCATGAACTGCCATGCCAGTGCACTCACACCGATTCTCTCACCTCTTAGAGTAAGCACAATAACAGCCCTGTGAATATTTCAGTGGACATCAGACAGGCACAGGAGGGAAGGGAAGAGCTGACACACAGTCCTACCTTACCCTCAATGTTTTAAAGCCAGTGATGTCACTGCAAAAAGATGCTACTCACTAGAGAGCACCTGAATATTGCCATCAGAATTTTTCAAGGCTGGGGAACGAATGCTGTTGCCACCAAGCAAATCCTACTCCAACATTTGGGGTTAGGAACTTTTATTATTATCCAGAGGCTGGGAAAAGTCACATAGAGTCTCATAGAAAAAAAAGTGCAAATTCAAGAGCCCCTCACTCTACTCCCTGGAGTTATGAAAGCCTGGCAGGGTCAGCTTCTGTCAGCAGATCCTGGCTGGTGCTGTAGCACCCAGCACAGACAGGCAGCCTCAGGGAGCTGGGACACAGACGAGTTGGGGTTTGTTTGGTTTGGTTCACGTTGCTTTTCTGAAATGCCTCATAAGAAAAACACGCTGGCCAGTGCAATCTTTGAAGCAATGGTAGAGCATGCCTTTGTGGATATTAGGGCTGCACGAGACAAGAGGCTGAGGCATGCCAGGGACCTCCCCACAGATGTGTGTAGGACGCAGGGAATTTACTGGGACTGCAGCGACTGCACGGCCAGTTAAGTGATTTTCCAGCGTTCCCAAGCTGAACTCCTAAGTCCTACCTGCAAAGCTGATTGCTGAATTAGAAACAGTAATTGTTATTGAGACCTACGAGCACAGCAGCCTTGCTTGTCTCTTTGCAACGCAGCCTATCACCCACCTTGGGGTGATACATGTATTTACCTGGTGCAGGAGCTGTTCAGTGTGTGCAGGCAGCTCTGCTAGCACACACCCCAAAGTACCCCAGCACTGCTGCTGCACAACATCTGAATCTCACGACAGAACTCTGTAGTTCTCTCTCACTCAGTATAAGAATTGCCAGTGCTGCCCCTCCCATCACTCCCCAGTTGATGCTCACAGCCCCTCACCATGCAGAGACTCCTCCAAGATTTCCAAGGGGCAGGAGGAGATCCAGTGACCTGCACTGGGCTCCACAGTCTGTGGCAGAACTGGGAATGAACACACATTTCCTCTTGAGAAAGCACCACGAGACAAAGGCTGAGCCTTCACAGCATTTTCAATTGACAGCTGACTACCCTGAATCCAGGGTACATCCACGAAACAGCAAAGTAACATGACTGCAAATAAACTACTCAAAGCAGTGAAAATATCAGAGATTTTTGGTAAGGAACCTATACCAGACTGTAAAGGGAAGTCCTGCTGAAACCCTAATGCCATCACTTGGTCAAAAAGCCTTAATCTGTTGTGTTGCTTATCACACCAGAGTGTAAATATCCACTAGGTGCCAACAACAGGCTTATCCTCAGAGCCTCTCTTGGGCCACGTAGAGGACAAATGCATAAAATCAGCCACAATTTGTATAAACTTCTTGTAACTCAGTAAAAAAATAAAGTTTAGAAGCATGAAGGGCTGTTCTAGGACTTTAATCTTTAGCTCGAGGGAAACCAGAATAAACTAGGAGCTAACACAGTTAAAGGCTTTAACGAAAAAAATCTTAATGTAAAAATTTCATCGCCTGATAAGGAAGCGGGTTAGAGAGTGGAGGCTGACAGTCTCTGATCCAGGCTGATCTACTGTCCTGAGCTGTCTGAAGGGAACAAGATGCCACAGAAACACAGCCAAACAAGTGAATGTCTGAGCAGATTGCAGCAATCAAGCCTGATAATTCCCGAGGTATGTGCTGCAAACATGAGGTTATTGTATTACAAATAAAACTGCAGCCTGCACATAGCCTGCACTGCCTTTGAGATACTTGCTACATGAGGGAAGTGGGCAGAGCCCTGTCATTCACACTGGTTAGCCCAAAACCTTCTTGTAGGGACAACTGCAAAGGGGCAAAAACCCCATGGAAGGAATATTTGCAACCTTGCATGTCTATTTTCCTGAGGCAGAGAGAGAAGGTGGTGCTGAACCCCCCACTGGCAGCATCTTCAGATTAGGGATTCTATCTGCAGAAGCTTTTGGAGGGAAGGAAAGCTTTTCTCCTCTGATAGATCTGATCTGTTCTCACTTTACATGCAATGAAACTGGTTCTATTTTATTATTTAACATTCCCCAAACTACTGCTTCATTGTAGAAAAAACCCAAAAACCAAGAAGTTATGCTTTTTTGGAAGTTTGGAAGGGTTCTAAACAACATCAAGAAGCGCTCGACATATCTCTGAATTTGAAAATGTCCTTTTTTCATAGGTCCTGTTTAAATCCCTTAGTTTTGACAACAGAACGTTTTATTACCTTTTTCCCCTGTATTGTATGAGCCACCTTAATGCAGATCACCTCACAGACCATCTCTCTCCCCTTTAACATTCCCATAAGATCCCCATTGCAGTGCACGTGTATTTTTAGCTCTCCCTTAATTTGGCAATAAGAATACCTTGCAGCTTACTGTCAGCCAGCTTTTCACAGGCTGCAGTTTAACTACTCATTTATTTCCTAGGACATGGGAAGGGCCTTTTCAGAGGCTGACAGCACCCACAAACCCATCCAAACTGCTCCTTTGCTGAAATATCAGGTGGCAGTGCACAGCACAACCTTCCTCTCCCCCTCCCCCAGGAAAGCAGAGCTTATGAAGCACTTTCAAAACATCACACAATTCCCTAAGTGCTACACCCAGGCTGGGGGAAAAAAAAAAAAAGAAGAAGAAGAAAAAAAATCAAACCCAGCTTTCCCTTCAGTTCTGCAGAGTTCTACCCATGCTCTGCATCACAGAGCAGATCTGTTCTCAGAACTGAGAAATTTCAGTGCCTAGTCTGTCACTGTCAAACAAACCCTTTTTATTTCACCCCAATATGCTTTCAAGGTCTTCCTCTCTCCTTCCCTCCGCTCCCTCCCTTCCTCCAGTCCCCAGGATACTGCACATAAACTGCAGGGCTGTGGCAGGAATAAGACGACTTCATCACCATTCACCACCTTCAGGATTTTTGAAGGGAGAACTTAAAAACGCGAGTTGCAGGTTTTCAGATTTCTCTCAATCTCCGAAATAAGTTCAATGAAACTGACTCCCCTCCCTGTTTATTGTCATTATGGTGTGATGAAACACTGTCAACTGATTTGTAACTATGATTTCATGATAAAGAGGAATGGTTGCTGGAAAAAGCTAAATTAGGCTCCTGGGGAAGGCAGAGAAGCAAAAATCCATCTCACTCAAATCATCACCCTTCTCGAAAATCAAAGGGAATGAAGATTTGATGTAATGAACTATATTGTGTTAGTGATTTGGAATGATGTGGGAGCGGGACTAGTCCCTAATGGTGCTGAGCCTGCCATGAGACACTCAGAGCTCAGCTCTTGTTTGTGGTACAGGCAGTCCTTGGGAGGAAGAGTTGGATATTAGGCACTGCATCTCTTACAAACTTTTAAAGACCACTCTTCCCCCCCTTTTCAGCAGCATGCACACAGTTCTACCAAAGACAGTAGCACAAACAGCACAAAAGGGCAAACTTGCCTCTACTCAGGAAAAAAAAAAAAAATACAAAAAATCATTTCAGAGCAAATTAAGTATTGGGTGCATCAGTCTTTAAAAGCAAACTGACAGACAACATGCAGTCAACAAGAGAGTTAGGGGTCTAGGAGAAAATAAAAAGAATACTTTACTGGTGTTTTCTCACTTTGTAGCTTCATCCTAAAAGCATTCAGAGCTCCAGAAATTCAGGGCAACACACACAGACTCGGGGAAAAAAAAAAGTTGAGGTTTCAGAAGCTAAGAAACATTTCAGAACTCATATGTAGCACATCAGGAGTCGTAACTAGTTTTAGATTGGCATGTAAATTGTTCTGTGGAAAATTCTTATTGCCTCCGAGACCCTGCTATTCTGAGTTATTTGACAGTTTAAGGGAAATCATAATTAAAAAAAGAGACATAAATAATAGCCTGTGCAGTGTGGTGCACAGAAATAAGTGGAACCATTTCATTTAAACTCTGGTGAGCTTTTAATTGCCTGGATTGCATTGTGAACCAGCCTAACGGTTGATTGCCTCCATTATGCTCTCTTGTTCTGTGCCATTCATCCGCACAGTCTCAGCTTCTGTAGTTAACACAACAAAGTAACCGCAACTCCATAACACTCGGGCCTTTTTTAAAAATAAAAGTAAGGATTTCAGCACTCTGAATATAGCCTCTCCTGCATACTTTTCAGTTAATTTTCCATGGTATATAACTAAGTTTCACCTCCTGCCCCTTCTCCTACAGAGGAATCTGCTTTTTTCTTTATTATTTTTGATTTTTTTTTTCTTTCTAAATAAAGGATATGGGTTGGGAAGGAGGGGATGAAAAAGAAAAAAAAAAGGAAAGAGAAGAGGTTAGGCAAAAAATAAAAATGGGAATGCAGTCCCACAGCTGGGAGCAGTGATACAGATTAAAAGAATTTGGCCAACATGGCTAGTCGATTGCCAAGAGACACCAAACAAAAGATTTCTCTTCTTCTTTCCCCTTCTCTTTTTGAAAGCTATATTGGGCCTAAAAGCTTGTTTCTCTCTGTTCACTGGCCCAGAGCATCCCTGCAGGCTGTAGCCCCCTAAGGGACAGCACAGCAAATAGATGTGCCCAGATCTCAGGGACTGGAGCTGCTCAGCTATGTTCCTACCCCTGGCGTGTCCCCCATCTCTCTCCCCAAGCCCCCCCACCACTCCCCCCCTCCTTTTTTTAGAGCAGTGGTGCTGGGAACCAATTTGATTCCCTTTTTCTCCAATGCAGCTGCAAGGCTCAGAGATACTGACATTTTTCCACTCTTATCAGTTTAATTACAGTTACCATGGCAGCAAAGTGCTAGTGCTTGGCAAAGGCCAACAAGAGATTTGCAAGACTGAGTTCAATTTTGATGCAGCTCACATGCAAAATAAAAAAATAAATAAGAAACATATACTCCACAACAAAGAATCCCTTTTCGGAGTTGGAACGCTCGAGCCCTTTATGCCAATTCCTTCCCGAGCATCACAGGGATGGGGAGAGGGAGGTGTCGGGGACAGCACGTCGCGATGTTTGAGCAGAGCGAGCGGGTTTAAAGCGCGGTCCTACGGAGCTGTCCGAGGCAGCGGCGCTCGGTCCCCTCGGAGCACAGCGCAGGCTGGCAGGACGAGGATGAGGATGGAGAGGAAGCAGAACCCCCCCCGCCTCCCCCGGGAGCGCACCGGCGCCGGGCACCGCCGCCTTACCAAAACTTTTCTCCTTTTTCTGCATGAGTTGATTTACGGGCGCCTGGAGAGCTCCTTCTCATTGAAGCACCAAATCCCGGCAAAAGTAGCGAACGCTTCCAGGGCTCGGGTCAAGTGAGCGGGAGCGCGGCGCGCCGCAGCGGGGGCGGGGGCCGGGGATGGGGATGGGGACGGGGACGGGGCACACCCCGAGCCCGGTGGCGAGCCACAAAGCCGCATGCTCCCCTAACTCTGCCGTAAGCCTATAATCCCAGCGGTCTCTCAGCTTTGTTGTAACAAATGGGTTTGATTAAACTGTCACATGCGGCGTTAGCATACCGTATCGCGCTCGCTAGGAAGGGAGCAGGGGGGCAGAAGAGGAGAGAAAATAGAAAAAGAGGAGAGAAGAGAGATGCTGGCGGGCAGAAGTGGCGCTGCCCGTGGGCAGCCGGGCTGTCCTTGCCTCCAGCCGGCCCGGAGAGGGAGGATGGAGAGCCCGGAGCCGCATCCGAGCGCGTCCCTGCCGCCCCGGCTCCCTCTGCCCAAAGGGTTAACCCTGCGCCGAGCCGGCTGCAAATTAAACTGCTGTACGGGGAGGCTGTGGATTAAAGCCGGGGAGTGGGAAATTAACCGGGTCCCCTTGATAATTGAGAGCATGTTTCGAGAAGCTCTGGAAGAAGCAAGAATAATAATAACAATAATAACGGGGAGGGGGGTAGTGGCGGGGCTGCAATTCATTGTTAACTTTGACTGCTATTTCTCGAGACGTGCAGTCGGATGGGCTCCGCTCAGCCTCCCCTGCTTGCATGTATTTCATGTCTCATCATAAAAATAATGAAGCCTCACATGATTTAAACAAAACAGTCTCAGCAGAGCTGCAGCTCGAGTGAAAGTTGCAGTGCAGAGATGTGTGTGTGTATTGCAGCCCCGGCTTATGACTCAGAGAGGGAGAGAGAGAGAGAGAGGGAGAGAGAGAGAGGGAGTGATGCAGGCACACATACACAAATGACCCAAAGCTTATGTACACAGTTGCCTCACTTACCTTCTCAATTAAGCGATACAGGGGAGGCAGTTCAATAAGCACAGTGGCTGCTTTGTAGCTCTTCTCCTTGGAAAAGGTCAAAAAGAAGCATTGTTTGGGGAAAAAAATAAAGAGGGGGTGGGAGAGATGGGGAGGGAGATCGCTATTCTTTAAGTTTAAAATAATGAGGTCCTCAAGGATCCGCCAAGTAATTGTGTTGACCGCATCCGAGCTACAGGTGTCCTCCTTTTAGTATCTTGCAGTCCAAGGCTGTCTGTCTCCGTCCTGGCTGAAGACAACTTACCTAAAGCAGCGTGTGAGGAGCCGAGTTGAATGAAGTCAGGGCTTTATCAGCTGCAAAATGCAATCCCTTACCAGCCAGACATAATACAGCAAAAGAAAAGGTCACTCAGTTATTACTGAGCCAGCGGAGCCCAGGCAGCTCTTGTGGAAGACCACAGAGAAGCAGCTCCCTTCCGATTTAAGGCTATTTACCTCTCTCCCCCTCCACCCACCCACCCACCCTTCCTCTCCCCCCTCCTCCCTCCCGGCTCCCCCTTTCTCTCTCTCTCTCCCTCTCGCTTTCTCTCCCGTTCTGCAGCTCGCTCAAGTACAGCCGCCCTCGGAAAGTGCAAAGCAGCCAGGAGACAGATTGGGCTTTGTTGGTAATTTCCCATGGTGAAAATTTACAAGCCTGCAAGTGCAGTCAGCAAAACCACATGCATATGCTAGACACAAACACCAGGGACACACGCACACGCACACACAAGTGACCTCTGCCGAAGCGGCTCAGCATCACCTTCCCGGAGAGAGCTCCCGGAGCACAGCCCCCAGCACTCCTCCCAAAATACTTGGCTTCAACAAAACCAGAAGTTGCCCACGCAGAAAGGAAAAGAAAAAAAATTTAAAAAAAAAAAAAAAGAACAAGCCAAAAAAAAAAAAAAAAAAAAAAGCAGCAAGATACATATCTCTCTATTAATGAGTAATGAGAAAAATCCCTGAAGGTGAAAACTCTGCCTGTGTCTGTGCTAGATGTGAGCTGCTCAGACAGCAGTGGGAACTCCGGAGTGAAAGTTTGCTGTGCCACCCCCGGGCCCCGCTGGCCACAGCCCTGCTGGAACTGAATTTGCACTCCGAGCCATTCCCCCCCACAGCATCCCCGTCCCAGGAGCTGGGGACAGATCCTTATTCCCTACCCAGTGGTGGAGGGGGGAAAATAAAATAAAATATAGACATGGGGGTGTTATAGGTGCTGAACAGCCCTTGACCACAGGACAGACAGACAGACATGCAGACACACAAGAGGTAGAGCATACTTTGATATTCAGTCACGCTCACAGATGATTGTTTCTTCATGTTTTATAATCAAGATGTTGAGCCTAGCCTACTGTAAATAAAGTTAAAAAAATCCAAAGCATCTTCCTCTAAGAGCCATCTGCAGTTGGAGAAAGACCAGATTAAGAATTGGTGAATACAGTTTTCAGACTTCAAAGTGAATATCTGTTGTCTGCTATTAGAAGCACCACGCTAGATTTCCACAAAGCTTTGAAAGATGTCAGCTTACAATATACCCTAAATTTGAATGACACTCATATTATAGAAGTCTTTCAAGACCCAAGAAAGATTTAAAAGCATTGAAGTGCTCTGCCATCTACACCCCTCCCTCGTATAATCCAGCAGCTCTAATAAAAATCAAAGCAACCTCAGAAATGTATATGTTTAGGACAGGTTCCCCCACCACCTCCCCCTCTGTAAGCATCTCTCTTTTTTTAAATACATATAAATATACATATATAAAGGTTCCTGTAACAAGCATACTCTGCAATGAACAATTCCTGAATTTCTTGCCCCATCTCCCTCTAAGTAGTAACAAAACTCAGCCACAACCAACCTGAGCAAGAACCCGAAAAGCACAAGCAGAGGCAGCAAGCTAACAGAGCCCCTTTCTGCTGATTTGGTCTGCACATAGAGAAAAGCCAAACTTGACAGAAACCTGCTCCTCTCCTCTCCTGCACGCACCCATAGGCTCAGG
>CM067564.1:1377201-1414701 GCA_034336665.1 Luscinia megarhynchos | reverse complement strand
TTTTTTTTTAACCCTCAGAAACAAAAGGGTGGAAAAAAAAAAACTAACTTGTATAGTTTGTACTTTTGATAAAAGGTTCCACTGATGAGCTTTGGCAGTGGAGGTTCTTTTCTAATGTCTTTTTATCTGTATTAATTCCTCAGATGAAAACTTTAAGGAACAATGAAGGAGAGAGGTACTGCTCTGAAACGGTGAGAAGAAAAAAATTACACAGCACACCTGGGACAGATGAAGCCAAACTAGTGCTTTTATAATGCCAATCAGCAGGGCTGTTATCATCCCTCTAATTAGGAAAGCAGCCTAAAACAGAGAGCACTTGGGGAAATGGTAATGTTATGGTTTTGCACTTAAAAGGGGAGACATTTCCTGCACTGTAAGAATCCAGGATTGGGGCTGACAAGTCCTTTAATTAATGGGCAGGATTCCCTGCGTGTGCAAGTGTGTGTGCATGTTTCAATTCATAAAAGTGGACAAAGGGGGCTATTTGGGAGGGGTGGGGTGGAGGGAAGGGGGAGAGAGGCAGAAAAAGGAAGGGGAAAAACAGTCCATTAGTTTGAAGGAGAACAGAGTTCACAGCTACCTTCATTTTATTTAACCCCCAAAGGATTGAAATGTGGAGCTGCAGAGAGCTGTTTGCCAGAGATTTGAAAGCTACAGCAGAAAAAGCCCAAGGCCATCAGACAAACAAAAAAAAAGTTTGGGAGAGCACATCCTGAATTTGATCACACCTCCCATCCCCTGCTCTGAGGGTCCCTTGCCTCTCCCTGTGCTGCCTGCAGCTCAGGGTCCCAGCACAGCACTCCTGCTTCCCATGCACTCCTTGCTGAGAAATGAGGCTCATTTCCAGCACTCGCTGCTCTCCTCAGTGCAGCACTCAGGGCCCTTCTGCAGGGACCCTGCACCCACGACAGATCACCCCCGGGGTGGGGGGAGGACCAGGGGGAAGATTTGGTTTGTTTTCACTGTTAGGTTGGATAAGGGAGACAGGAGATAGCAGGGATGCATCCCAGGGGATGGCTGTTGTCAGTTAAAAAAAATAATAAATGCAAGTGCAGACCCTTCTGAGTTGATGATGTGCCTAATCCTTCAGCTTGAGGAAGGCAGGGTGGCATCACTGGGATGTTGAGCTGCCAGAGTCCTGTTGGAGCAGCTGTGTTGTTTGGGGTCCTTGTCCCGAGGTAAGGGATCCCAGCCAGGTCACTGGGGCTGCTTTTCCAGAGGAGAATCACTCACACGAGCAAGGCTTGGGAGGCAGCAGCACTAAATCAACGCAGCAGTGGCATTTCCTCGTGCTGGCTGCTGAGCCCATGGATTCCACACTCCTCTCACCCTCACTCTGCCCAGGGAGGGCTTAGCAAGGAGCCACTCACTGATAGAAGCAGTTGTGAAAGCAAGCCTTTCTTCTTTTTTTCCTTTTTTTTTTTAATATGAAAAAGTGCACCCATGTAAAACTAGCTCCTGTGCTTGTAACAGATTACACAGAACACTGAGGAGTGATAAATAGAGTCATGTAGCTCGTATCAGACTCCAGGCTGCAGCACAGGAGTCACCAAAGAGCATAATCAGAAGTAGAGCAAGAAGGCTGAAGAATTAAAATAAACAAAAAACAAAAAACAAAAAAAAAAAAAAAAAGAAAGAAAATAAATTCCATTCAACTAGCACATTTTGAAATCAAGATGTGATGGAGGTATTTTTCAGTGATTTTCTTTTCTGGTAAATTTAGAGTATAATTTAAATAAATCTCCTAAATTTGATCTAAGAAAGATGAATGTAAGAGTTGCAATTTTTTATTGAATTTCTATTAGCTGCTTCAAGTATTCTTCTAACTCAGAAGATGGGAATTCAGTGTCCAAAGATCAATCAAAAAGGTTCTAATACAGGTGAGCAATATTACTTTTGTTGTCTCGGTTTCTTTTCCATTTTAAAATCAGTAATAATCTTGGATCATGTCATCAGAACTTAGTGAATAGGTGCACGTTTTTGCACTGAAATCCTTTGTCTTTGCACTTTAGCAATGAACACTAATTTTAGCACAACCCCTTTATGTGATATTTGGCAAATAAATTATGACCTTTTTTAAAAGCTTGGATCAAGGGGGAAAAACTCTGTGGAGTCCCACTGAAATCTCTGAGACTTTGGGCAATGGTTTGAGCTACATGTTGGATCAGGGCCATGCAGTAATTGCACAAAATTAAGCCACTCTCATAAACAAAATGTAAACAAAAATATCAAAATGTGGCTGATGAAGAGTATTTCACAAAGATCACTCCCAAGGTACTAGTGGTGTTAGAGAAATGAATTTCTTTGCCAGTAATAATTTTTTAACATTGCACCCGATGGAGATTTTATTCAGCTCCTAAAAGGTTAAAATTTAGGTGGGGAAAAGAAGAAGAGAAAGACTAAAAAGCCCATCTGTCCCCCCCCGCCCAAAAAGGAAAAAAGAAAAAAAGTACCAATTTTTAACCCAGATTTGAAAACTGCCAAGTTATAATAAACACCTGGAAACCTGGGTTTATAATGGAAACTGGGAGTGACCCCTGGTTGCAATGGAGCCTGGACAATAACAATTTACAGAGCAGTTGAGAGTCATTCATAACCAACTGAATAAACTGACTCTGAAGTAGGAGAAGCAACAGTGTCACTGAGAATGTGGTTCAAAGACTAAGGCAGCAACTGGAGAGATTTTCATGGGGGAAAAATTAAAGCCTTGCCAGTTTTCTAAATGGCTTTTTTTGGGCATCTTGCCATCTCCTGCCACTCCCCTCTTCCCTCCCTTGGAGGATATCAAAATACAGGCAGCTTGTTCTTTCTAAGGCTAAATTCCACAAACTACATTTTCCATCTCACTGTGATGGTACAAGGGCCTCACCCACAGAGCCTGGCTGGTCCAGGGACTGGCATCAAGCTTCTCTTTCTTTCTGTGCATTCTCTGTACACACTCTTTGAGAAAAACAAAGTGAAAGGACACCCATAAATAAAAAGCCACCACTTGTGTTTGGACCCTCCCTGTAAAGCCCTAAACAGGAGACACCATGTGTGAGGAAAAAAAAGCATACAGCAGGAAACTTAAAATGCAATGCTGCTTATTGTCCCTGCCAAAACAACTCAGGACAAGGTTTGCCAATGTACTTCAGAGGTTTAAGGAATAATCCTATTTTCAAAGGTCAGTTAAGAAATGATGGGTGTGTCTATCTGCTTGCAGTGAAACCTATGCCTTGGAGGTCAGCAGGAATACACACAGAAAGTGGAGTTAAAAAGCTCTGGGAGCCTCTGTGGGATCTGGATGTAGATTTTCCCCTTTTTTCCAAGGTTTGGCTTACTTACAGAAAACCATTTCTGACGTGCATTTCTTTTAAATGCTGCAGTGATGGGTATATACCTTGAGTGTCCATATTCTCTCCAGCTAAATCTAGCCTTCAAAGCCCCCTTCCCAAGAAACACTACAGATTTCTGCCTTTTGTTTGCATTTCTCCAATTCTTTCTGAACCCTGCCAGCAAGTGGAGCCCTCAGCTGTGAGCTAAGCAGGCAATGGGGTCCCTTGCCTTACAATAATTTCAGGCTGTTCTGGGCAGGATCAAGACTGGTACCTGCAAGTTTCACAGACCCCTCAGCTGAGGAAATTTAGCTACTAATACCCAGACTCAGAGTTCTGTGAGTGATCAAGGGCTGGCACACACAAGCCACCAGCTGCAGCTCAGTTAACCAAAATGAAGGGCTCTGATAAGGCAGAAAGGGGATTTAAGGAACTCATTAGTGCCCAAGGTGTTGCAGTCTGGGAGGTTGAGCACAGAATCCTTTCAGGGTTTGGTGGGAACACTGACACTCTGCTGAAAGGAAATGTGATGGGAGTGCTTAACTGTAAGTACAAATGAGGGGCAAAGAAAGGAAAGGGTTGTGTGTGAAATATTGTTTTTATTTTACAAAATATCCTGCAAGGGGTGGGTCTTGGCAGCATCTTTAGGGATATAATGCCACCTACTGAGTGGCCACCAGTGCAGCCTGGAGCTCCCAAGCTTTTCCCAGGGGATCCATAGTTATGTATTTACCCAAACTTAACCCTACCTAACATGTGAGAAGATCAGACCCCCAGTTCTGGGATGGCTCTAGGCTATTTGTTAACAACTCTCTCTATTTAGTGATGAGTTCATGAAAATTACCAGTTTTGTGGGCACCTGGAGCCCTAGCAGAGTGACAGCTATGCCCAATTTTCATTTTATTGCAGGGGGGAGCCCTATACCAACTGCTTTGAACAGTATCCTTACCATCACCATGCACTCGATGAGGATTCAACAAGTCTCTGGTAAGAGAATTTGGGGAGTAGCAGAATGAAGAGATGAGAATTAGAAAATCCCAAAGTAACAGTCAAGAACAATTCTTGTGTAGAAACCCAAGACTGCTGCATCCCCTAGTGAAAGGCATGCTCTGGAATAGTCCTGAAGTAAGAACACACCCCATTAGTCCAACCATAGAACAATTCAGTTATGAAACACCCTGTTTCTTCAGTTTTAGGCCTTATGTAAGCTAGCACCTTCAAACCCCAGAAATAATACAAAACCATGTGTTGTTTCTTTCCTCCCTGTTGTGTGCTTGCCTAGGTATGCAAGTCATTCACAAAGAAAGATCAATTCAGTACTTCAAAATCCTCCTGAGAGAGAGGGATTCATCCCATCTCAGAGAGAAAGCTAAACCACTGACACTGCAGCTTTCAACAGGGCCTATCCACTTCAGGCAGCTAACATTTCACAACTCCTTTTCTTTTTTTAATTTTTTTTTTTTTTAAACGTTTGGTATCTCATGGTTCTTTATATGCTGAAAGCACTGCTGCTATTCATTTCAGGTGGGAGTATTTGGCACCTTTGCCAACCTGACCCCAGATGCCTTGCATCAGGAATTCACAAACAAAGAGCACACAGTTAGTAACTGTACAAAGGAAGAAAAGAGATAGAATCTTATTTATTTTTCAGCGACAAAAACAGGATACTTTGACCAGAAAACTATCCTTGTTTTTCTGCTGTGATGCCTTGTGTTAATTGATTTACATCTCTTGTAAAGTATAAGATATAGATCCTATAGATGTTAGCCTTTTCCACCATAAAGTTTTTTTCCCAAGGTAGTTTCTCTCATGCAGTGAATTAGACAGGTGATTGAGTTATTAAAAGCTGAAAGCAGTGTAATAATTTATATTCATAAGGGAAGTAAATGGAGGTTGTATATAAATACAAATAATACTGGTATTTCCTGTGTGGAATACCAGTATACTTGGATTTTCATCACAAGTATTTTTAATTTAGCTTTTCTATTGGAAAAAAAAAGAAGTCTAAAGTAGTGAATCATGTGAATCAATGTAAGTTTGAATTTTCAGACTGGAGATCATAACATTTTTGCCAGTGGCAGAGGCACAGCCAGCAAAGTGATGCCCACTTTCCTGATAGTTCCACTTGTTGAAAGCAATGCAGAACTCCAAAATTTTGGCTGCACCATTGCCTTCCATCCCTTTTCTCTCATGCAGAACTTTCCTGCTCCTTTCTGGCTGCTCTCTTTGTCTGCCTTAGCTCACCTGGCTGCCTCTTGGTGCTTCTCAGCTTTGCTTTCGTGTCCCTCAGCTCTCCTCTCCCTTTTGTTTCATTTTGTGCCCCTGCAAGGCTGAGCTGGGTGGCACAGCAGAGCTTTGAAGCCCCTTCCCCACCTGGGTGAGGATCACAAGGGGTTTGCTCCCAGGCCATGGGCACAGCCACAGGGCAGCCCAGGAAGGAGGAGGCAGAGCAGGGAAAGGATTAGAGCATTCAAGTGGCAGCTGAATCTTGGGAAAATATAAAAGATAATCTCTGAAGTCTCTCCTGATGCATATGAACCAGAATCCCTGGGAGGCTCTTAACTTTGCCAAATTTGGGCAGCTTTTCACAGGGATGTAAGAGCTCATATCCCTGCTGTCAGGGTGATTTTTTTATGTGACCTTTTACATCCCACTCAAAAGGAGGGGACAGTAGAAATTCACAGTCAGGATATATATAATGTGTATTTTTTTTTTTACCAGTGGACAAAACAACATGTTTTTCTCCTAGTTCTTTGTTCTCAGAAATAGCTAAGCAGTTTTAACTGAAACTCAGAAAACAAAAGGAGAGGAAGGGAAGCCCGAGGCAGAGTTTTGCTGTAGAAAATTTCAGTGCAGATTCTGGGAGTCTGGCAAAGCTAGAAACAACTGAAAATAGAAGTTTAAGATAGAGTGCATTAGGTACTTTTAAATTATAGACACACAGAAACTGGTGTATAGAGCTGTGGCTGTTTCATTGTTTCCAGCCCTGAATTGGTGCTCTCAGGTAAATCAGGGGAGATCTGCTGCACTCATAGCATTTTTTTTCTCTTTGAAATTGAGTCTGCTAACTAAGGCATTTAGATATTAATTTACTTGTCAACTTTAGGCATGATTTTTTTAAAAATAAGAGAAAACTGGGGCTGTACACATTTAGGTATTGACCCAAGATGGGCAGCTGAAGCTGAACCTCCACCACTTTTAGGATCTTTGCAGATATCTGCAAGAGCTCTGCTTTGAGCAACATGAGAGGGTTCTGTGCTTTGTGCTTCCTTCCCCTCAGTGTCCATTTTCCTGGGCACAGGCTGCAGAGTGTGCCCCTGACAGGGAATTTCAGAAGGGCTCTCTCCATCCACACTTCTGAAGGGATGCATCCCTGGCTCCCCTGGCACCATATATCACAAAAAACCTTTGGAAAGCCAGGAGCTCACTGCCAGCTGCATGTGAAGTTTGTGAAGCTACTCTGGAATTTTAAATGCTTTTTGCTCATGAACAAATGGGACGGTAAAACCATGGAGTAATAATCAGAATAAGGTCACCGTGTAAAGATCCTCTTGGAATATGAAATTTTAAGGAGAGCCTGTACGTGTTTGTTTGAACAAGAGCTTCAGAGTAAGAGGTGGACAAAGTGTGGATTAAGACCTATGCAAGGAAAAGGCTGTAATTCTAATATTAATTAGTTTCTGCATAATTAAATATTTCTCATTTTCAGCAGTGGCTGTGAGCTCCCTCTGTCCTTGGCAAAGTTTGAAGTCTGATTTTATGGCTTTGACTCTTCACTGGTGCACTGTAAGTACAAGTATATATTAAGCAGATTTCTTTTTTTTTTTTTTTTTTTTTTTTCACTTTTCTCAATGTAAATATTGCTCTGAAAGGGAGTCACTTTGCTTATTGCAAGATGTTGGATGATGATTAGAGAAACAATGCTTTTCATCACTAAAATATATGAGAGTCAAGAGTTGAAAACAATAGAAAATGTCCACCTTTTTTAGACTTTGGTGTTTGGCATCTTGGCAGTCTGATACCAGTTTTATGGATTATTTCCACAAGTTTATGAAAGCTGATGCATTTTCAATTGTCTAGACTTTGGTAGGCTACCTTAGGTTATGTTCTGACAACAAAAGGTGGGTTTTGTATTAATCAACTATGCCCCAGTTTTTTTCAGCAGAAAATCTGTGTAGCCATGTTAATTTGATGAATTTGAGGTAGAGTGACCTGTAATCAGGGCTGTGCACACACTTTTATTTTGCTGTCATATCCAGTGACACCCAACTCTATCTCCCTATTTCACAAGACCTTAGTGAGTGTTTGAGACAAAAGTGTGGAAGATGACAACAAAACAGTGAAGGTTCAGCCCAGGCAAGAGTGAGAGTGATGAGAGTAAAACAGAGAAAGTAGCAGGCAGGTTCTCAACACTGCAGTTTTGTTGAGAAACAACCCAGAATGAGAGAGTCCAGGTTGTGGGCTTGGACTTGTTTCAGTCTGGACCTCACAAAATGCCTTCACATCAAAAGATGCTTCTCATATGGTGGCTATTTGAATAATGTACCAATTTCCTTGGATCCTACCAACACTGAAAAAACCTGACCCAGTGCTCATCTCGAGCCAAAAGATGTTCTCCAGTGTCTCACAGGTAGAAGGTGGCAGCTGTCTAAGCCCTGTGTGCACCTTTCCTTTGCCAAATGTGTGTGACCTGCACCTTGAAATGCTTCAGGCCTGGCTCTAGTGGCTCTCTGCATGGAGGGTGTTCCACCTCTGCTCTTTGGCTGCTCGAAGCTGAGTGAAAGTTGTTGGAAATTACCTCAGCTGCTCCTTTTAACAGGCTGGTTTTTAGGTATCTGTGTATTTCCATGCATATCATCTGCAGAGATGCATAAATGATCCAGCTTCTCACTTAATAGAAAGGAAATGGTGATAGGGGGTTTCCATGAAGATTCTTTGATTTCAGAATTTATTCTCCCCGAGGTCCAAAATAGCCCAAATTTAACTTTCAGAACATGCTGCATAGCTATTTTTTGCTGAGCTTTTGCTGAGGGTTGAAGAGCATGAGGCAAGCTGGGAATTTTTTTTGTGATTCTGGGCTGATTTGATTTATGTGGGCAGGGAGTTACTTGGACTGAGCAAGTAATTTTGTTTGTTATGAATATTTTTAATTAGTTATAAGCCCTCAAAACTTTGGATAAAGACATTTTGTTTATACTTGGGAGAAAAATGAATGAAGTAGATTACATATTTAAGCCTTCTTTGTAATGATTTACTCTTCCTTGTAATTGTGTGTAGTGAACAGATTATCTTTTATTTTATGATTCAGTTTTTCTTTAAGTGCTTCTTCCCCTTTGCTGCCACATCAGAGAGAATCTGTTGAATTTAATTGGGCTCTCCTTAGGCTCATGATCTTGCTTGCCAGATCAGTTTTATGAAATTCTCTTCCTTTTTTGGGAAAATGAAATGATTTGTGGTTTTGACTAAAATAGTTGTGATCAGCCTCTCCAGATTCTGAGGGCTACTCCTTGGCACAGCAGCCTTGTGATGCTTAAGAGGCAGGGGAGCAGGAGAGGTGGCTGCTTGTGTCCTGAGAGAGATGTTACACAGTGTGGGATTCCACATTCCCAGGGTATTTCAGGTTGGTGAAATGCTGCTTAGTGGAAAATGATTGCAGGGAGATTGCACAGTTCATTCTGACTGTTTTTTAAAAAAAACAGCAAAATGCACAAATTAGCAGAATATTTGAATATGCTGCCGTCCATCCACCTCTTTTTGCCAGTGTGAGACTTTTTCCAACCTAGCATAACTCAATGTTGCTTGGTTTAATGAATCAATGACACACCTCTGATAAATAAATCTTATTGTCTCTTCCCCTTTCCCCAAACAGTCAGTCCCTGCTTCTGCTCGCCCCACTTAAACCATTCAAATCAAAACAAATATGAAAATATTTTCCTTTAATTAGTACTTCTATTTAGCCTGCACTTCTTTCACCTTTCAGCTGTCAGTAATGTGTAAGAAGAAGAAAACAGAGTGGAATGGAATATTTGGGCTCTTGTGCTGTGGAGACTTTGCTAGAAATGCCTGAGAGCAGTCTGCTGGAGTGGGTGTGCAGCACCCAGACTCTAGGTGCTCATTTTCATGTTTGTCCATGTGGGTGGGCTTCTGGAAGCAGCTACATGACTTAGAACTAGGACTCCTAAATTGGATTGCCTTTTTAATTTGTTTTCTTTCAATCCCCCAGTTTTTGTCATCCCACCTCTAATACAGGCTGGATCCAAATCTCAAGTGTTGGAATTTTTAACCACTGGTAGCAGGGTGAGAAATTCAGATTGCTGCTTTGTTGGTTCAACCACTATAGAAATTTAATGTATTTTAACATTATAGCTATTATATCTTTATTTGGTACTTGACCTTCTAACATTTTAGGGCTTTTTTGTTGATTCTGCCTATTCTGTCCTTGGATTAGCTTTGTTCCACCTTTGCAGACATCTGTGTCTCAAAGGTAAAGAGTGCCACAAATTGTCTGTGTACAAAAAAAAAGGAAGGAAACAAAAAAGCACAGGCCATTTAAATCGAAGAGAACTAATTTGCACAGAATCACATAAGGAAATTAATTCAGGTGATCTGGGAGGATTTTACAAGTAAACTTCCCAAGAGCAGTTCTCTTTGGCTCCATCCTTCACAGTGATATTGTGTTTTAGGAAACAGTTTAAGGAGATACTGATTTTCCTTTTGGGGGAGTGGAGGAAAAGAATATGAGAGTTCAAAAAATAATAAGTTAACAAAGTAAGCTTATTCAGAAAAGAGTAATTTCCATTTCCCTCACATTAAATTATACTGTGTGACACTGGAGAGCAGGTTTTTTCCTTTGTCAGTTGCTGTGGATGGGTTGTACACAAAGCTCAGGAAAGACTTCAGAGTCTGTAATGACATCTCCTCCTCAGATCAAACCTTGGGAGTGTGGTCAAGTCTTCCTTCCTGTGGCTCTCTGAGAATTTGGGAGCTGTGGCTTTTTCTCTGTCCACAGAGACAGGCTGGGCCAGAGCTGAGACCAATCACAGCTAAAATATTTGAGGACTGTTTATATTTGTGGGGTGTTTTGTTTTGTTTTGTTTTGCTTTGCATTTTTCTTCCCTGGACCTTTTCCTCAGTAACTGTGAATATTACAGAATCTTGATATAATCCTGAGAAGAGACTGTTCTGGATTATTTAATTCCTAGAAAACCCTACAAAAATATCAATGTGTGAACAAGTAGGATATTACCTTATGTAGACACCTGTAGAAAGAAAGTAAATATATGAATTCATGTGTATCATGTAAAACTTAATCTGAAATTAGGGCAGATCCTGATAATGAGAGAAATGTCATTCCCCTTCTACTGAGAATAGGAATCTGATCTGACACATTTTTTAATTTTATAAACACCAGGTCCAATTTATTTCCTGTGACAGAAGAAAAATGGAGTCCATCAAATCTATCAGAGCCATTTTTAAGAGGCATTTAAGTATATGTACTTCTGGATATTCCCTGGAAGTGAAATAACAAGGGTGGACAGAAAAAAAAAGGGGGGGAGGGGTGATGATTCTAAAAGCATCTTATTATAGTTTTAATTTATATGGGCTTTGGTGCTAATGATTCATTAGGTTATGCCCTTTAAATGGTCTTGTCTTGAAAATGCCAACATTTTGAAGCAGACTAGAATATATTTCTCAGACATCAGATCTTGCACTTGTTATTAAGATAGGCTTTTATATTTTTTTTTTTTAATTTAAGAACATCTTGTAAATTATACACACTGCAGAACTTTTGCAGTTTTGCTTTGTACCTCTGAACTGACTGGGGGAGGAAGTAACACTGAATTAATGTTTGTGTTTCATTACTTGGAGTAATGCTGTGGTGATGAGATACCTGCAAGGCTGGGAAAGATGAACCTGCATTCTATTTTCAAGTCCCAGCTATCTACAGAACACAGAGGAAAGCAGGAAAAGACTAGAATGGGCAGAACTTTGAGGGATGTAATGTAGGGTCTGACTGGTTACTTTTATTTTTGGAGTTTCTGGTGCTTGCATGAGAGCATAAGTTAGCATTTTCCTTGCTGCCTTTATGTCAGGAATTCCAGTTTAAGGAAGAGGTTTGCTCCCTCACCTTACTTTTCACACAGATTTTATTTTTGGTGATGTTTTTCAGTATCCCTGCAGCTGATGGGAGCTGTGGTCACAGGGCAGCAGCACAAACCCAGACCAGCTGTGGAGGTGGGAAAAGGGGAGAGAAAGGGAAAACATCTCTGAACACGGTAGTTTCATGTTGAAGCAAGAGGTTTTTTGGGTGCCTTGGGAAGAGCTTAAAAGAAGGAAGGTAGTGGGCATGGCTTTGTGGGTGTTTGCAGAGGGCTATTTCAAAACCCATGTCCAATGGGCCACTAGAGACAGTATACACTGCAGTCTGGAAATGTGACAAGTGGCTTACAAACAAGAAAACACTGACCTGATGGTGAAAGGGAAGTCACAGTGTAGGGGGAACACAAACAGCTCCTGTCTGACACAGGAAGGAGGAACCAAAGAGCACAGTGAGGGAAGTTACATGGGCCCATCCTAAAACAGACAGAAATTCAGACAATGCACTTCTCAGCAGTGTTTTGCATGGCTATAAAGGGAATAAGTTTGCACAAGGCCAGAGGGAAGGACAGCTGTCCTGAGTGGGAATTAATGGACATGGAAGTATAGCAGAGTGCATCTCAGGTCTGGGAAGGGAGCTGGGGTTTGGGGGTTTGGAGCTGACAGGCAGGTTATTGACCTTGTGGTAGAACCGTGGCAGTGCTGGCTGCAGATGGAGGGTGTTGAGTCTGCAGGGCTGGGCATGCACCCAGGAGGAGGAAACTGGCTTGGCACTGGCTTGGGCAGGAGAGGAGAGGTCTAGGAAACAGAGCTGCTGGATTTATCCACTCTTTGGGTGCCTACATTTCTTAGGAGAAGAGGTTAATCAGGGGGATAGTTTGCCTTCACTGGGAGAAACAGAATAACCCGGGGTGGAAGGTCACCTGCATTGGACGTTGTGTGGAGAACACCTGACTGAAGAGTCAATGCTTTATAACAAATTTAATACAGGTTTGAATCTGAAAAAACAGTCTAGCAAGCTTAGACTGCTTGCTGAGAACACTTGCAATCATGGGAGTCAGTTCACTAAATTCTGTAGCAGTGACCATAATGTAGGATGTGATCTCAATCTGCATTTCAGGAGCTTGGCTGTCAAGACCCTCTGTAAAACCAAAAAAGCTTAAAGAGTATTGATAAAAATGAAACCACATAGCAAGTACAATAATCTCCCTCCCCTTGCTTTTTTTTTTTTTCTTTTTGAGAAAAAAGATATGGGGTACCTCAATGAACAGGAGGGATTAAAGAGGAAAGGATACATTTATTTCAGGTGACAAATGCAAAAGTGCAATGAAGTTGTGATGTTAAACATTAAAAGACTATCTAAAATTATTAACAACTAAATCAAACTGTACATGCAAGGTGAAATTAAAGCTCATCATCATAGAACTCCAATCCAAAAGTCTTTTCCAGAAACATGTTATGGAGAGTAGGGATTGATTTTTGCTGCAATGAATAGTTATTTAAATTGAACCTTTCCTTCTGATTATTATTTGTACATAGTCTAAGTGTATTCATACTTCACATAGCTTTCATACTTCTGTTTGCAGCATATAGACAACCTGTGAAGTAATGACTGTGAGCTTGATTTCAAGTTATTCCTATTTGCTTATGGCACAGGAGTGAATTTTTGTCAGACAGACGCTTGTGAGCTTTAGAATTAAACTTGCAGTGAAAATTTTCATTATTAAAAATTCCGATTTTTCTCTCTGCTAATATTTTGTAAGCATTTATCTTTAAAATGTCTTGTTAAAGTCCTTGTAGGAAGAGTTTATAAGGAATGGCTTTGCTGTCAAAGACATGCTAAGGAAGTTCAAACAAAAGTTTCCAAATAGATTTATCCTTTACTTGTTCATCTTCTAACCCTTAGCATGACACTTACAAATCAGAAAGTACACATGAGTTAATGTCTTTTAGTTCTGTCTTTGGTAAAATATTGTATTAGGGTTGAATGCTAACAACTAATGGCTTTTCCTTTTAATCTTAATGTGTGTCATAGAGTCCCTTCACTTTTCCTTCTCCTTTTTCTCTACTGCTTTCCTTCCTTTGTACCCCTAAATCTGTTCTTCCCCCTACTCCATCTTGTCCTTATTTTTAGTGTTATATTAAAACTGATTAAGAATGGATGCAATAATTCTGGTGAAGACAATGCCTTTTGGCTTGCTTTTGCAAATAATTATTCTTCTCTTGGTCTAATTATTTTACATTAGTACGTAATTCTATTTATTGAGTAAATTTTGAAACTTCTGCAGTGCTTGGGCTTCGGGTCACATACATTGGGAGGGTGTGCAGGGGACCCACGAGAGGATGGCCACTTCAGCAGGTGGAACTAAACTGGATAAAGTTAAATATCCAACACTCTTCTGCTGATTCCAAAGTACAGTAATCACCAGAAGTGCCCAGCCCACATTAAAAGCATTACCTGTAGGTTCACACTGTGGGCATTAAAGAAGCAAAGTTGTTTCATTGACAATAAATGACTTGGTGAACCTCCTTGCATGGTTTTATTGGACACTCTGCCATGAAACAGAGATATGGAATATAAAACTATGAACATGCTCTCATGTAAGGTATGGGAGTGGTAACTTGTTAACAGGGGTGCTTGAGATGCTTGGGGTTTTACTATAATAAATGCCTACATCTACTTTACCAACCCAAGAAAATGCATTAAATGGCTTTTGCATTTATTTTACACTGCTGGAGGTGCAATGATTATATCTTGAGCAATATAGAATTGTAAAGAAACTAAACATAGAAGCAAGGGATAACAGAAGTGTGTTAGGGCCTCTGCTAGTCTTTATTTAAGGACTGGAGCCCAACAGAAGTGTGAGAGCACCAGTGTGATCGTGGAGTTACTGATCCAAGTGGTGCTAGGGGCTCGGAGGGGAACCTGTCATTAGGAAGTGAATCCTTGGTGATTGCCAAAGTGAGCTTTTTCCAAAGCATTGACCTACAGTCACTGACTGCAGTGGGAATGGAGTCAGGCTGCTTTTCCAGCTGGAATCATATTTTCAAATACACTGAACAGTCCCGAATTAGCTCCATTCCAGGAGTGGTGAGCACTTGGCTTTTCCATTTCCATGCTGCCTCTGTCAAACCCAGCACCTGAAGGAGTCACTGCTAAGCAGAGTTTCCTAACATATGGCCAGTCTCAGGAGGTCACTCAAACATCAGCAATTAGCATGTGTTGTCACAATGCTGCTTTCAGGATGTACAGTTTAATTAGAAGAGGTAGCAGTGAAACAGTCAGCTGTTTAAACATCAGGAAGATACCTCAGGATTTAAACTGGCTCAAGTTTATTATGGCATGCATTTTGACAAGTTAGGCTAGGAAACATTTCAGATGTAGTTAAGTTATTTAGAAATATAAGTCTCTGTGACTTTGAATTAATTAACTAGAAGGATTTTTAAAAGTTGCCTAGCTACCAAAAGTATTATTGCATAACCCAGTATTTGGGTATGTCACTGTAATCTATCATGTATGTTTAACCTGTCTTGTGATATTACCAGGAGTTTATATTGCTTTCCTGATCTTTGAGAATTATTTGGTTCTGTGACTCAGCTACCAGGTCTGGGAAACAGTGTCTGAGTATGAGAAGTAGGGAACCTAAATCCATAGGTAAATAGAGAAATAAGTGCTCTGAGATTTTACTTTTGTTACCAACAGGAAATGGACTCAGATAAACACAGATAAACAGCACAAGGTTTGTGTCTGCATGAGAAGTTCACATGTGTTACCCAGCCACAGATTTCTGTATACAGACCTGTAAATCTACAAAGATGTAGGTATTTATGAATACAATTAATGCAACTTGATACATAGAAAAAACCAGAAATTTTAAATGCATAGTGTTTTAGGTTTTTTTTTTTTTTGGGGGGGTGGGGGAGGGAAAGAGTGTTGTGGAGAGTATTCTCAGTGGACTAGGATTTCCAATATGAAATTTGCCAGCAGTGTAAATAACTATTCCCAGCACAACATTAGACCTAGAATTTAATGTCATAACACAAGAGTGCTTTTTATTTTTTTTTCCCTCTGTGTGTGTGGACATTTTGTTTTCCCATATCACGAACTTCCCTAAGGCTTGATTGAAATCAGTGAGAGTATGAGATCTTAGGATTTCTGAAAGCTGGGCTCACTTCTGTTCCTAAGTACTTGGTTTCAAATGAATTTCTTTACAGATCCTTTTTAATAATTGGGGCAGATTAAATTAAGGTTTTTCAACATGTCTCTGTTAAGGAATTGTAAACCATTTGACAAAGGGAACAGAATCTCCTTGATATCTTCCCCCATTTGCATTGTCACTTTCTTCCTCTCTATGCCTGATTATACAGCCATAAATTGAGGAAAAATTTCCATTTACCTAATTGGGTTATTGAGTGTCAAGCCTGTTTGTTAAAGATTGTGAAAGAGGAGGGTAATATTTGCATTAAAAAAACACTCTCTTGCCTTCCCCTTGCTTTTCCCTTCTGCATTTGACCAGATTCATCAAAGACAGATCCTTCCCATTTTTTTTGCAAGCGGTGAGAGTTTGACTGCCTTTCAAAGGAGAAATTTTGCAAGGCTGTCCCATGTCATGTTCTTGCTGGAACAAGAGTGTGGGTGAGGTAGAGGAGATTAAACCTGGGATTATTTTTCATGGGGTGGGGAACTCCTGCTGCCTGAATTTCTCTGGGTGTCCCATTAAGGACAGGAGATGCATCAGCTTTCCCTGGCAAGACATTCCTTATTATTTGCATATCTTAAACTGAACCAGCAGACCAGCATGAGTAGTAGTGACTGAAATTAATAAAGGGGTGTCCTGGATGTCGCCTCCCACATTTTTAGGTTGTGCTGCTCCCTCCCCAGTAACAGGAGCCACCTTGTCCAGCACAGCTCAGCAAGGCTGGAGCAGGGAAACACTAACCTGCACACGTGTTTTGCTTTAATAGATGTACCTTTTAACCTGCAAGATTTTATAGAACTGCATATCTGTATTTTTATAGCATCCACATGACCTTTGAGATAAAAAGAGGTCTTTTCTTTTAACTCCCCAGTTCACAACTGCTCTGATAGCTCCTTAGATAAAGCAGTGATGGCCATGGTGTAAATGCCGAGGTGGTTGCTGGAGGTAGGTAGATAGACTGAACTTTAAAATTTCATCTCCTATCTGTCATCTTACCCTACTCTGGTAAGAGAATGAAATATTTAATATCACACTGTAATTATTTTTAAAACTCCTCGGCTCAACCTGTTTTGCTATTGGATTGTAATTTTTTAAATTTATTGTGAGAATACCTCTATTTACACATTTGCCTGACTAAGCCCCACCATACCAACTAGATCATGGGCAGTTGTGACTTGTACAGTGTCTTCTCTTTAGGCTCCTGGTGGTGACTGTGACATCCAGAGCTGACTGCACCCACCTTTTTGGGGTCTGTGTGCAGAGATGCAGAAATTTCACAGTAGTGGAATTAGTCCCTTCATATCCCATGTGGTGTAGCCTCCAATCTCCCCTAGCTCAATGTATGATTCCTTCCCAGAGAACCTGCCTTGCTCTTGGCCCTCTCCAAGGGCATTTTAAGGCCCCCACATTCACTCAGTGTTTCATCACAATGGCTGATTCTCTCCTGCAGCCCCTCATTGCACAGTGTGCTTAGGCTGGGACTCCACACATCCTCTTCCCCACCCCAGCTTAAAGCTGGGGAAAGCATTGTCCTTGGGATATTATTTCTTCTATCTTTGCAATGTAATTTATGATGTTTGACCACTTTGTCCAAGATAGCACAGTAGAGAAATTTTCCCTGATAATTAATCTGAACCTACACTCTTTCAATTTGAAGCCAGTCCCCCTTCTCCTGTCACTACATCATCCTGTAAAAAGTCTTTCCCATATTTCTTGTTGTTTCCCTTCAACCACTGACCATTTTTGAACAATGGGAGTGGATTATTATCTCACTGTGTGATACCTAAAATTGTGCAGACCTTCCTCAAAAGGGCCTGTGCACTCCATTGGTCTAAAACTAAGGACCATGGAATAAAAGCATCTTCTGTAGGACTGGATGCAAACACTTGTACTGTTAAACAATTGGACTAATTACCATCTAAGAATATTCAATTAATATTTTAACCACATTTCAAGGGCTGGAGGAGAATTGCTCTTTTGCACCTTCTTCAGGAGCATCCTTCACACACTAGAGCAATGTTGATATTGCACATTTGTGCAAATGTTTCTCAAAATAATTTCTTATAACGTTCTTATAAAGGAAAAGAAGATGCATGAAAAGAAACATCAAAGTGTTTTTCAATAGAATAAAAGTTTAATTTAAAATATATGCAAACAATAAAGCTGGGAAGAATGGTTCAGTGAAAGAAAAAGAGCATAGCTCTTAAAAATAATCCTTGGGTTTTTCATGCAGTTTAGAGGGCTTAAAATATATCTTCTATAAAGACTCCATGACAAATCTGATATTACTTGTACATAGAGACAGTAAGCCAAAATCAGCTTATATTAAGGTGAAAATGTGGACATTGACTTCAAATTGGGCTTTTCCTGATGGTCTTTATTGGGACTTGAGTGAGCTGCTGTTCCAGGAGAGGGATTGCTGGCTCTTTTTAATGTGGACCCATTCCCTGATGTGCAGGGAAAGCTATTCCATTTAGAGTAGGGAGTTTAGTATCTCAAAATCTGAGTTTTCTATTGAGTGTGTTTAAATCTCTCCTGGTAAGCAATGAAAGGGAGCAGAAGGCTGGTGATATCACCTCCAGGTGAGGCTGGTGTAACCTGAAACATCCACCTGGGTGAATTTTTATGGCCAAAAGTTTTTATGGGCACCTTTTCACAGCTGAAAAAGTTTGAAAACTACTGCAGGATGTGGCAGAGAGTAAAAGCTGATGTGCATTCAAAATTCTATTAAGCCAGTCCATGGAGAGAGCAGGTGGGAAGTGGGAGCTGGGATGCTTTACCATGGAAATATCATGGTTTCCTCTGTTGAGAGACTCTGGTGGGCATGGGATAATGCTGGATCAGAAGGACATGTTCCAATGTGATTCCAATCCTTACACTTCTCTGAAACATACATAATTTGCAATAGGTGGTGAAGTGTGAATAAGTGTGAATGTGTGTAAGGCATGGAGAGCAGGAATATTGAACAACTAAACCATCTGATCCACTCACCTTTTGAGTGAACACCTCAGATTAAAATAATGATTCACTCCTTCTATTTCCTTATATTCCACTGAGAAACATGCACAAAAAACTGAAGTTAAGAGTGAACAACTGGGAAAAATACAAGTAGTGACAAACCCCAAGTAATTCCACAAAACAACTGTCATGGACTGTAAAGGATATTGGCTCCCTGGTGGTTATGGCCATGCTCCTGCCAGCATTTACTTGGCTATGTTTTATCATAGATCATAGCAGTTTTTAGGTTGCTGGGGTTTTTAAAATTTATTTTTGTAATTGGCACAGACTTGTCCTGGAGAGAAAAGTATTCAGGTGTGATGCTATGAGTGAGCATAATTCTGCATGACACTCACATTATTTTATTGTATTCTATTTTGTTTTATTTACTTTTCTTGGGACCTGGTGAGTTATAAAAGAACAGGGTGAGTTAATATGACAAAATTCCAGTGGGTCATGAAGCAAACCAGATAACAGGCTCCTGCTATGGTTCTTTCACATGGTTTTCCTAACCCAGGAAAAGGATTGTCTGTCCCCTTGCCTTCTCCCCTTACTCCCTTGGTGAAACAGCAGCATAATGCACATTGTCTGAGCCACCAGGTTGGAGTGGTCACTTTTAATTTGCTTTAAGGCTTAGCTTTCAAAGCCCAGTGATGTGTCACAGGTAGTGGTACACTCTTGCCATAAACAAGAGAGAGATTTTGTTGAGATCAGATGGGAATGGCAATGATAACAAATAAAAATCTAAATTAAGGAAGAGGGAGTAAATAAATTTTTAATCATACAAAATTTAATACTTATGTTAAGGAAAAGAATATTAAAAGTCATTTTATAGAGAGTGAATTTATATTGGAGCTGATTTTAAAGTTGTGCAGCTTTGAGTGATATGATAATCATGTATTTTTCTCCCCCCTCAGCTGTACTAGGGGATTGAAATTTATATACTCAATAACTAGAAAAGAATCATAAAGGATCAGGCTGGAGGAATCTGTCTCACTCCATTTTTTCCTGTCACTCCCACAGCGATTTTAATATTTTTCTTATATCTCTGCTTATTTTCAGTGCCAAACATTGTTTTCAAATACAGTTGGCTTGAAAATGAGCACTTGAAGCTGCAAGCTTGTCGGCAAACTACCATGATTTTCAGGTAGTACAATGAAATCTTTAGCTATAAAAAATATAAAATAAAAATAGGATGCCAGAGTCTCCTGCCAGCTGTAAATGCAACTAAATAGTCTTATTGTGTGCTATAATATTTTTAACTATTTTAAGTGTCTGACTCTTGCTTTTTTTTTTTTTCCTTTTTCTTTTTTTGTCTTGGTGCTAAGGGAAAATGGATTTGCAAAAGCTAACATAACAGCACATTTATTTCTTTCACCCTTTTCAAATAGGAATTAAAGACAGGATAGTCTACTGAATAGACTGCCAGACTGAGAGTCAGAAAATAAGTTTCCTATTATCAATTCATTGAGAAAGTCTATTTGCTTTCCTTTGCCTCAGTTTCCCATCTGTAAAATGAAGATAATGTAATTTATCATCCTGTGCAACGTGCTTTGAGGTCTAGAGCAGCAAGATAGGGGGAAGTATTCTGCTGAAATATTTTGGGCAAAATACTGATGAGTCTTAATGATTTAATTTCTTGCTTGTTAGGTTTTTTTTCATACTTAGCTTTTGATGTATAAGGTGCTCTCCAATCTTTTCAGTGATGTGCTGATGGGGTGATCCCCAAACAGAGAATGAGGCAGGTTTTACATAAAATCACTGGAGTCAAATGGTGACATGGTTTCACCTGGAAGTGTCAGGGAATCATTTCCAGCCACCCACAGCAAAGACAGGAAAGTAAACAGAGAATATATGGTATTTTCAGAATTAATTTGGAGTAAGTGCAGGTGTTCTGTCTGATTTAAACATGGCATAACTGGGGAAATGGAAATATATAATGTCCCTTTCTAGTAAATGCCCTCTATCTTTTTCTTCCCCCCAAAATCTTGTATTTATGGGCACCTCCCCACTGTTTTCATAGTCGTCTGCTCGATGTGTTCTGATGGCACACGTCCAGTGAGAGGCAGAGAGTTTTTTGCATCCCCTCTTGTCACCCAACCATTACCTGAGTGCCCCCAGGAATCCCTGCCAGCTCCTTCTCTCCCTTTCCCCCAACCCTGGGTTAGGGTCCCTTTCTCCTTGCCCCTCCAGTGCTTTATGGCTTTTTTCTGAGTCCTGCAGGCAAAGTTGTGGCACAATTCCTTGGCTTGTGCTTTGAGCTGCACCTCACCTGCTGGTACCTTGTGCTCCAAAGTGCTGTTCAGGTGGTGCCTTTGAGTGCATGACACAACACAAGACTTGAGAACTTTGATACAAGGAGCCACACAAGATTTATGATGTCACAGGCTCGTTTAAAGGCTGGAGGGTTCATAGCACAATTTATTGTGCTTTTCAGGAGGTACTGCTTTTCCACGTGTTCAGTTTTGTTCTGCTGAGACACAATTTGTCTTCTCTGTGAGCTGACTGCTTGCTGTTAATACCCACTCACCAGGATTTTCATAGGCTAACATTAAGAATTTTTTGTAACATATATTTCCTCCTCCCTCAGGAAAGGAGGTATGAAAAGATCAAGTGTAGAGTAATTAAGTTATTTGTCTTCTCATCTCCTAACTGTTACACAATCAAATAATGTATTTTTAGAGGAGAGCTGCTTAATTGCTGTTATCATTATCATCTTTTCAGCATGATTAGGAGGTGGTGAGTGAGTAAGTAATAGCAGTAGTAGGATGTAAAAAAGTAGTAGTAGAGGATGCAGTCAAAACCCTAAAGAGCTCACAGGATACCAAGATAGGAAATGAATTTCACTATTGCCTTGCAATTTCCCTTTTCAGACTTAGCACTAGCAGGGAGAAACCTGGGAGTGGTAACAGTGCAATGGGCTGTGCAAACAAGAAAACATTTTTTGCCCCTCCTATTTGAGCAAGAAGAGGTTTTCACACGGCTGCTTGTGCAGCTGGTTGCAAAAGCTCTTCCTCTCACTGGGCATGAAGTGTTCACCCTCCACACTGAGCTTCCTCTCAAGGTTGCTGTGAGCTGAGGGTCTGCAGTGCTGCAGGGTCTCCAGGCTGGTGCCAAGGAGGGCTCCTTTATTGTAAAAACAGCTTTTTTAGCAGTCAGCCAGTTACCAGTTACTTAATTTAAATCATAACAAACATTATTCAACCCTGATGTGAGCACGCAATGGTTGCATAACTTGTTTTTTTACCTCTAATTCAGCTGAATCACTTTCCCATAGTCTTTTTCTGCTTAGCCAAAGTAGCAGTGAGCCATGATTTTACCAGGCCTTCCTTTTGTAAGGTTTTACCTACATGCAATAGGTTAATCCTTGAATCAAGGCATCCTCTTGTCTCATCCTCAACAGAGACATAGTCATCACAGGTTTCTGTGCCCATAAGTATGAAGTAAAAAAAGACTTCTTGTTTCACATCAAGCAGAATGGGCAAGTCCACATCTAAGTGATTTAATCCTCCTCTGCTCAGGTACTGTTTACAACCAGTCCTCAAAGACCTTTATTTCTTTTCTCCCTCAAGGGCATTGACTACTCCCAGTCAAGTCCCTCTCTGTTGGCAGTTTGCTGTAAGAGCCTTGAAAGAGATTTTGGATGAGCAGAAGTGACTAAAGCTCTCTGTGAAATGCCCATGTTTGTGCCCTGGTCTCCACACCAGGGCAGGAGAAAAAGTGAGAATAAAGGGAACCAGGACATTCTGCCTCAGCACTGGGAATTGGTACAAAAAGAGTGAAGAATGCTGTGTCCAATGAGGTAGAGGAGAAATATCTACAGAACCAGAACTGTGCTGCAAGTACTTTTGTGAAATGGTCCATGGGCTATTTGATCATGTACACTGTAGTTCTATAAGTCAGCAGACACGTTTTGTTATTTAACCTGGACCAAGATGATTTTTTCAAGGGACATAGCTCTCCTGGTGAATTCTCAGCACCTGGGATCTTTCTTCTGCAATTCTCCTTCCCAGGTACTGACACTGCATTATTCTTTATCAAATCAGAGCTAACACTTCCACAGTGAAAGAAATATAATTGCAAACCAGCTGAAAATTAATGTTATAGTCTTAGAATCCATGTCACAATCCTGGTGACATTTGTAGTACAATATTATAATGATGTGAAAGAGGGAATAATTTTAATGGTTGACCTTGGCATTCAAATAACATCTAATGGCTGCAGCTTTGCCCAGGAGATATGTGTCAATGTTCAATTTCCAGATGTGGATTTAGAATGCCTGAATTTAGTGCCTGCAATGGAAGATTTAGGTTTGTTCATCTGATGGGGAAAATACAATTTAAAAAGCTAAGGTAGGAATTTCTTTTCCAGCTGCATTTAGTGATGGAACTGAGAACTCCCAGCTTGAAAGCAAGAAGTTCCACTCTCTCTAATGTTAAAATGAGAAAGGAGAAGGATTATGAACCCATACTGTTGAATTCAATAAGCAGAACAAGGGAAGTCTGTCCTTGCAGAAAATAGAATTGTAAATCAATGAGAGAGTGATTAAGTGCAGAAGAAGCAGAGCCCTCGGTAGGGTTTGCACTAACCATGGAAGTTTAGTAGCACATCTCAAACACAACTGGGGTTTAGTTAAACAATATCTGGCCTAATGCCATCAATAAAAATGGCAAGTCATGCTCAAAACACTCACAGGGCAGCCAAATTTCATTTTACAGCAGGAAAAGTCAAGGCACAGTAATGGAGAAATTATTCTCAAGGAATTGCTGTGTCACACAGATCAGACAGGTCTTGTTTTCAACTTAGCACGTTGTGCTGGTCTCTAAATAAACCAGTGGGATGCCTTGGAACAGTGAATCCTTCCAAGGTCTAATGAGGTGTAGTCAAAGACCTTGGACAATACCCAGGGACTCCCAAGGGTGACTCTGCACATGCCAGTCTAAGGAAGAGCTAGCAAACATACAGCAAGATGGACTGAAATGTCCAAAATATTGCTCATTCTGAGCTGGTTTTGGTAGTCCCATAACTTTTAGATGTGTAGCTTCAGTAGTGACCTGTCTGGGAGAGGCTGGTGAAATGTTCTGTGTATCTGATGCATGCCAAGGCCAGGACATTTAACAATTAATTTACTCCTGTTTCCAGGAGTAGACCAGAGCAAAACTCTTTCAGGAAATACCAACATGTTCTCTGCAGTCTAAGAGGTGGCTCCACCAAGGGTCTGTCTCAGCTGACATCTAAATTGTTGGTGGTTTTTGCTTTGGTTTTCATTCTGGGGGTACATCCTGTTCTGAGAGGTCACAGTGAGGGAGAAAAATCAGCTCGGGATGTCTAATTTGTGAATGCATCTGAGAAATAAAGAATGCCCCTACAATGGGGAGAGAAAATGAAGGGCAGAGCAATGATCATATGAAAGAAAATATCATTCCCTACCCAGACATGATGTCATATTTTCTCATGATACAGGAAAGAGCTAGGGAAATGCAAAGTAACTGCAGCTACGAGGGCTTGAGAATTCCCCAAGGATGACTGTGAATAGATTTGTGTGATTAGTCATGCTCCGTGTTTGGTTCAGTGTCAGGTTTAGCCCAAGACTGAGGTCAGTAAATGAAAGGCAAGGAGCAGAGTGAGTGGAGAAGGCAGAGACAGCTGTCAGAGAAGGAGCTTTAGCTGGGAGTGGGAGCAGGTGAACACCCCTCTGGGTGGTGGGAATGGAGCACAAACTACTCCATCTGCCCTTTGGGACACTTCCTAAATATTGGGAGGTTTTTGGTGTGTCTGTGTGGGCTTTTTCCTTTCTTTTTTTTTTTTTTTTTTTTTTTTCCCCTGTCTAGTAGAGTGACATCTATCTAATGTTAACCCAGAAACTAAGGATGCACCTTTTATCACAGAGTCTTTATGGAAGTAAGCTACCATCATTTTCCATCATTGCATATGCTCTCCCCTTTGAAAAAGAGCATATTAAGAATGCAGAGGAACACAAATGTAGAAGCAAAATATTGACAGGGAACACAGAAACATTTAGGATATTGTCTTACTCTTTTTCACCAGGAAGCTTTGCTTATTCCTCAATAAATCTCCATTATTACTTTTTTTTAAGCTTCATTGCTAACCAATGACAAAAAATTTGTCTTCTCTGTCCCACCATTACCCATTCCATTGACACAGGGAGTGAGTGGCATTATCTGGAAAGGAGAGCTCACCGTCGAGGTGATTTCAGCCAATCAGAGATGATGATATTGTATTACCAGTTTCATAATATAAATGAAAAAGATGGCCTTCATTTTGATGAAAGCTGTAAAGTAGCTATTGTGCTTGTTTTGTATTGCAAGGCCCCAAATGTATTATTTATGCAATTTTCCTTTTGAAAGGAAAAACTGAAAGAGACTATTTCATTTTACAGCATTCAGTCAGAGCTATTGTCTCATGAATGTGAACATTCCTGCATTTTATCAGCTCCCAATGTAGAAGGCAACTCACAGATCACACACAGAAAGGATTTTTCAAAGTTTGAAAACTGCTTTTTAAAAAAGCTAGGCCCTAATGACTGGAGATATTATTTGTGCATGCCTGTAGCTGAATCAACACTTGGCCTATCAGGGTGTACACAGAGCAGCGTCTTTTTCAAGGTCTTAAACAGCTTTGATTGAATCTTCCTGCACGTTAAATTGATAATGCCAGCAGCCTGTAACACACAATATTCATAACAATGGGATGCATCTTCATTTGTAAATACACACTTTTGTGCCAAGCTAGCACGGATTCAGGGATCGCTGAGCCACTTGTGGACGTGACAGCAGCCTGGTGCTCGAGCTCTGTCACAATGTCACTGCTCTGGAGGTGGGGAAACTGAGGCAGGTGAAAGGATCTGCTCGGGGCTGTCAGGCTGGGGCTGGTAGTGTGGAAAAGGTTGTTGGCATCAGCCCATTAGGCAGTCTGTGACACTCAGAGTCACTCCCTTGGACCTGCTGCTACTTATGTCTATGGAGAAAACACTCATTGTAGAGAGATGTTGAGATTTTTGCCTGTCCTTGACACCAGCAGAAATTAGATGTTTGCCCTTGAACACCCATACAAAGAGGTTGGTTACTCTTTGGTAGAGAGACACATTAAAGCTTAAATTGATATTCAACCTCTTCCCCTATGTACCTAATTAAAGGCTCACTTCTGAGATACATCTTTTCTTGCCTGTTTTATTTTTTTTCTCTCAAAAGCCTCCTACTTTTAGTGCAATGCCTCTGAAACTTGCCATTAAAAAAACCCTTTGGTCATTCAACTTTTGTTGGACCCAATATATTTCTCACTGTTCGTTCTTGTTTTCTGGGATAGTGTACAAATGCATATATGCAACATACATATTTTAATGTTAGTTTACCTGTTGCCCTGTCATGAAATAAAAAATAGTGTAACCACTCATGTCCCCAGTGAAGCCACACAGTTAATTTCTGCTCACAGAGGATGACATTCCTGAGGGTTAAATAAAGCTTATTACATTTTAATAACAAATCAGAAATTAGGTTTACATTTCATTACAATGAAAACATTTACTGTTTTCATGCACCCATAGCTACTGTCTTTGGGATGACCTAATTGCAGCTTTGGAGTACATGAAGGGAGACTACCAGGAAGAGGGAAAGAAACTATTGACAAGGGGGAATGGCTTCAAAGTGAAAGAGGGCAGGCTTGGATTGGATATCAGGAAGAAATTCTTCCCTGTGAGGGTGGTGAGGCTCTGGCACAGGGTGCCCAGAGAAGCTGTGGCTGACCCATCCCTCAAGTGTCCAAGGACAGGTTGGGTGGGGCTTGGAGCAACCTGGGACAGTGGAAATTGTCCCTCACGTGGCAGGGGGTTGGAATAAAATGGTATTTAAGGTCCTTTCTAACCCAAACCATTCTGTGATTCTCCAATTCTATGATACTCCTCAGCACGAGTGGAAGAAATAAATTATTTCTGTGGATGTTCCTGGCCAAACTCCATGAATATAACCAAAAACCAAATATGTGAAAACGTTTTATTTTAGCTGGACATAGAGCTACTGCAGTTTAGAACAAAAGTCCCTACATCCATTCATGTTAGGAGACACCAACAGTAGCAACACTGCAGCCTTTACCACATTTGCAAAGTCTCACCATCCATTGTTTTCTTCTCTACACCCCCAGACATATTTGGCTTCCCAGGAGTGTAAGCTGATATGTTGTATTTAGAAATACTTAGGAGCTGTAACCATAACATACAATAACACTGCTTAACAGATAACATATGCAGTAACAAAAATCTAATAAAACAATAGTACACTGAAATATGGGGTTAATTCTGAGCAGATCTGGTACAGACATGAAAATGAATGCTTGTCATGTAATCAAATGGAAAAAAAAAATGTAGAAGAGAAATTCTGGTTCACTGATTGTAGTTGTGCTAATGTTAGATTGCAGTTATCTGTCAGCTCTAAGTACTAGCACACAGTACTCCAGATACTTTTCTTAACTGTCTCAATTCTTATTTAAAGCTGCTTTTGGTGACATCCTTGCCATGGGAATTCACTTGCTCGTGTATCCTCAAAGTGAACACACAGTGAGTGATAATGCAGTGAATCTGGTCTTTTTAGAAGTTCAGATAAATGCATACCTGTTCTCCTCTTATGATTCACCTCAATTCTTCTATCAGTGACAGCAAAAACAAATCTATTGTTTCCAGGCTTGTGTCCCAAGAAATGATGGGAAATATAGGATATAGGAACTGGAATTATCCTGATTGAACAGCCTTTCCTAAATCTCCATGTGTTTTAATCATATTAGTTGTATTTTTATCCCCTGAATTAAAGAGATAAAAGTATTTTGCTTTTGTCTCAGGTATTTCTTGCCATTTCAGGGCTAGTGTGCCACTGAAATGATCACAAGTCTTTTACTCTGGGTGCTGGATAAAAAGACACACTGGAAAATAAAATTGTTGGCATACAGAGTAAATTGCTGTGGACTAGCAATTTAGCAACAGATTTGGGCAACAGGTATTGCTCTCTCGCCAGCATTCCTGTCATTGTCTGAGGCAGATGGCTTCAATTTTATACACAGTTTTTCAGTCTGTAAAAGAGAGATCGTATATTTATTCATCAAAACAAAACAGAATGTTCAAAAAGCTCACAACACAACTTCTTCTGTGCCTGGTCAGTGAAATAGGCTTGGAAGAAAATATTGTTTTATTTGGAATATCAGTCTCTATTATGCATTTGAATATGAAAGCTAGAAATGCTTAAAAAATTAGGATAGGTTTCTTCTCATAAATCATCTTTTCCTTCATACAGAAAAATGTAGCAAGGAACATGGAATTCTTTTAATCAAACCTTCAGCTGTTAATGGTTTAGTTTAGGAAACAGATTAATTTAATATCAAGTAGTGATCAGTAAAAGTTGTGATGCTGCCCTGTCTGGGTTCTTGTGCCATTTGTCAGTATGGAAAACTGTCCCCTTTTCCTTCTACATTTTTAAATTCTTCATTTCCAGTTTTTCCCTTCCTCCCCCTTCCAATCCCTGATAATACAGAGCTAGAGAGCAGGATGGCAGTCTGCTGGTCATTCCTAGGGTCTGCAGGTGAGCAGGGGTCACACAGCCTGCCACAGGTGGCTCAGCTCTGCAGAGCTCTGGAGTCCAGAGCTGAGCTGGCTGATATTCAGCTGCAGGAACCCAGACACTGAGCATGGGCAATGGGAAAAGAACCCCCAATATCCACGTTGTAAAAGGTGCAAATTGAGGCTCTGGTTTGAGCCATGCTGTTCATGGGTTGAAGGAATGTAGAGCCCAGTCTTTCTGCCTTTGGTAAGGAAGAAATTCCTTCCACTGGAACTAAACCCTGCCAAAGAGCTGCATTACAAATTCTAGGTGGAATGACAAAGACATCTCTTCTCGGGAAGTTAATATATTGCTTAAGACCTGGCAGCAGCTTAGCTCCAGACATACTGTTGCTTCTCTGTAAGGGTAACTCTGACATCCCAGGGAGAAAGTTTACTTCCTTCACACCTGGTCTTGTGTGCTATTAAACCATCACAGCAGCTGCTGAATTATTTATCTTTTTCCAGTGGACAAAACTAGCATTCCAGCCGACACCCCCCCCTTGCCCAAGAGGAAAAAGCAGTTTGAAGGAGAGAATGCATTACAAAAGCTGCACTACAGGAGTTTACATCCTTAGCATTTAGGGTTTACATAGAGAGCAGTGGCATGCAACAGCAGGCACGTCCCTAAGAGATTTTTCTGCAATCAGAATTTCATTCATTACCCAATTTTCATGCAAGTCCCCTGGCATTTGAAATATGGTTCTAGGTAGGTTTCCCAAGGGCTCTTCCCCTCCCATAATAACTGATTTGTAGTGTCCAAAGACAGATCTAAATATCTTTGGCTCAAATTACTTAAGGCCTGCAGAGCAGGATCCTCTGTCATCCTCATCACATCTCACACCTAGAGAACAGATAACAGATTAATATCTGGTCTCCAACATTTCATCAGTGTCTCCAGCTAAGGCACCTTGCATTATTTTATCTGGGGGCAGCAGTGGAAGAGCAGGAGGGGGTGAATGGAAATGTATTTGCATTCCAACGGGAGGATGAGGGTGTGGAGGGTGGAGAGAAGGAAAGGGGAAATGAGAGAAGGTTTCTCTTGGTGTTACAGGAAAAGGAACAGAGCTAGTCCTGGCAAAGTTCTCTGCTCTGATTATGTATCCACTTTTATTCAATCACTGCATTGCTCTGTGTCTGACACTTGGTCAATAGTGCAATCTACCAGTGATCAGAATAAAACAGCCATCCTGGAATACCTTGGAATTTCATTACTTTCTTTCCAATGTTGTCTTTATAAGTAGGTGATTACTTGGAAATACAAACTTACTGCATGGGTCCATGTTTTTTCACATAAAGAGCCTGTGATTCTAAACACCGTTATAATTTGCTTTTTTTTTAAATCAGAAACACTGCTCTTTAATGATTTCCCTATTGTAAAAAATAAAAAAGAAAAGCCCTAATAGAATCAAACCAACAGATAGATTTCTCATTTCAAAATTATGTCTGCTCTTTCCAGGCTCAGAAATTTTGGAGTGTATGCTTTGGTTATCACCTAAATGACCTCCTAGTCTTAATCCATTTCCCAAAAAATGGATTTTTTAAAAAACCCCATTATTTAAAATTCTTACTCTGTGATTCCTGTAAACATGTCAATTAACATAAATTCATTCCTTTACAAATTTTTACAACAAACTGGCTATGATTGTCCTGGTCTTCTCTTTCAATATCAATTTCATGATTTCGAAGTAAATGGAAACAAAACTGTTTACTGCTTAGGTTCATGGGAATTAGGCACACTGTAGTTGTTTATCACTGGTGGCAATACAGGCACCTTTAAATCTTGCCTTTTGGCTTTAAAGGAACAGTGGACACCACATTTTTACTCTTGTGGAATATTTGGTAGTAGATTTGTGCTGTCCTAATTCTACTGGCACTTTCCATAGAACTGTGATTAAAAAGACAATGGTTGTGTTACATGGCGATGATGATGATGACTGTGAAAAGCTGCTGTCTGTTCCCAGGATAACTGAACCAGAATGTGCAATTAATTCTTTCGCTGTGCTTTTTTTTTCTGTTTATTTGTTTGTTTGTTTGTTTGATCGATTGGGGTTTTTTTTGGTTGCTTCCTTTTTCTGACACCCTTTTAGCTCAGTGTCTGACCCGGGTTGCATCATTCTCTGCAGGATTCATCCCAGTCCCTGTTGACAGCCTCCGACTGGAAAGTTTTCCCAAGATGAGGTGAAAACAATCCAGCGTGCCTGGAGGCTGACACAGGGCAAGGAGTGGCCCTGCTTTGAAAGGTTGTCTGAAAGGGCATGTTTGCACCCAACCCTGAGATCGAATCCAAAGTAAACTTGATTTCTCTCTAGGAAAAGGCTGAGGCAATCCTGTCAAGCCCTCTCTAGTTTAATGTAATCTATAAGCATCTTTCTTAAAGTGAATCTGTCTACTGAGCCACCCCTCTTCTATCTTAGCTGTCCCCCAAAAACAAGGGTGACCTTTGGCCCTGTCTATTCCCCTAAGCTGAGCCAGGAGATTTGACTAAAAAATAAAATGAAAGGAGCATCCAGCAATGCTCTGAAATAATAATCTCCTTCTGCTATCACCCTCAGCCTATTGTGACATGAATGTGTGCATCCTGTAACCTTTTCAGTCCATGTTCTGAATTTTTTCTTCTAAAGCATACTTTTATCCTTAATTTTTGAAGCATTATCTGCTCTGTTTTATTTGTTTCCTGTTCAACAGCCCTTGTTTGGCATAATTTGATTTCACTATTGTCTCAGAATTCCTGCTCAGGTTCTGATGTTCTCATCACCTGCAATTCCCTTAGCTTCTCTCTTTGCCATAGTCTAACCTTTCATTTTCCTAGTCTTCTTCATGGCCCAGAGGGAGCTTTTATCTCTCCAGTTTTTGCCTGTAGAATAAATCTCTTATGAAGCCTTTTCCTGTTTGCTCCTCCTTTGCTGATTTAATCCATTTAGTAGTTTTAGTTTCCATCTGCAAAGATTTTTCCTTGTCTGGGTGCTTCCTTCAACACCCACCTGCCTTCTCCAGCTCTGCCTTCCACCTTTGGCACTTTTGTCTGCATTCCTCTTACAGCCCATTCATCTCCAATAACTTGAAGCTGCATATTAAAGTGTTGGTTGAGGAAAAGACCACTTAAACCACAGGTGATGCCATGGACATCTTAGGCTCATCCTCCAGTGTGGTTGAGCCCTATCAAGCTGTGGAAGCTGTAGTATTCTTCTGCACCAATAGGTGAAGAAGAAAGTCCAAAATGAAAAGTAGGGAGGAATGGCAGCGACCTTTAAAATCCATTTTGGGTTGTTCATTTGTTTGGGGGCTTGGTCTTTTACTGCTGTCTCACTGAAATACATTGAAATTAAAATACAAACTGTATAAAGACACCTAATTGACAGCAAGATCAGACTAATCTCTCCTCAGGTGAGTTCTTCTGCACAATTGTGCTGGAGGAGGCTCTGTGCAGGGTCAGGTGGCTGGTGTTCAGCACAGCTGTTAGGTTGTGTTGTCAGCTGTAAACTCTCTCCAGTTTGCTCCTTATGTTGTTTACAAAATGCAGCACAGAACATCTTTTGTCCTTGCCAGCAGTTGTTTAAGCAGATTTTTTTTTTTTTTGGTAGGAATTCAATAACTGGGATATGGCCTTGATGTGCACATGCACATTAAACCCCAAATGTGTAAATATAAGAAGGAAACTAACCCAAATCAATTCCCTGAGTATGTAGATGTAGCATTATTTTACTATGTAATCTATCAATGTATTCGTTTTTCTATCATTCAGTAGCAACTAAAGCCTTAAGACTTTTTAATGAACATTTATTTAAACCTGCTTCTAACCTTCATCTTGTGAAGGAAAGAGTTTTGATAAGTTGGCATCCCCTTGCATCCTTTTTTTTTTTTTTTTTTGCAAAGACAGTCATACCTTTGCCTGAAAAGAGTCTTGCATAAAGACTGAAATGTAGGTCCTCTGGGTTAAAACAAATTGTTTTCCATGGAGGGGTGCCCTGCAGCATTTCTCACACAGGACCCTTCTGGCCATGGGGGTGGCTCCATGAGGAATTTTGGGATGGTGGAGCTGTCTGCAGTGGGCTGGCTCTAAGAGGAGCAGAAACCACAGAGGGCACATCAGTTAGGGAGCAAATCATGGAGCTCAGTGCTAGGAATCCATCCTTTCATGACCTGCTTGGAGCAGCCCAAGAAGATGAAACAGCAGAAACCTCTGCCCATTTTTCCTGGTTCCAAGGGTAGCTCAAGCCATCATCATCCCAAATCTGTAAATATACATATGCCTAGATCATTTAACCTCTTCTTTTACAGTTTCACTCTTGGAACCTATTTTGGTCATGATCTGTTCCTTCTTTAAGAGCAGGTTTGGGCAGCTCTAATGAAGAAAATGTTGTTTTAAACATGAATGGTTACATTGGAATTGGCTTTTTTTTTCATTTTTGCTATTTTTTTTTTCAGTAAACCACTGCATAGCAACACATTTGTGCAGAAAAATACAACTATTACAGGTATTAAATGAAAATAAGTTGATGTTGCTATCAAACTAAATGGACAAACCAATTACTAAGTTGTCTACAAAAATTACATATCATAAAGACACAGAAGAGAGAACTGTGTAGGTTGCTTTACTGTCTTTTCTGTGCTAAACCAACGTGTTTTCTTTGGGCTGTGAATAACATAGACTGCTATTTTGCAAATTTTCCTCCTAGATTGCATTTATTTTATTTTTTATGTTTAATTTTTGCTTAATTTTCTTTATAAAACAAATCTGAGTCACCCATATCTGTAGCAGGAAACTACTGCAGTGTGAAAAACTAGTGGTGTCTTTTGGTTCTGATAAAACTGTGAGATGATGCTTTTTCTGTGGGTGAATTTATGATTATATATATGGTGAGGATCTTCTGAGAAATGACTTTCCTGTGTTTTCAATAGATTTATTACTTTTTTTTTATTGTGGTGGCATTTTCCTCTTTTCGGTGCTGGTAGTGATTTCAGAAAAGCAAAATAAAAACAAAAAAAAAGTAAATATTAGCCTTTGCTGTAGTTTATAGACTGAATCTAAAGTAAATGCTGGTGTTATAAAAAAAATAAATATAAAGTTTGATCTTTAAAGATAAGACAGGTGCTTCACCTATAGCTCTTTCAACAGAAGCCTGTGATGAGATGATCCATAGCTATCAGCTTATAGTGTGGAGGTGTTATTTGTTGGGAGTATTTTGTAATTTTCTAGTTCTTTCTGGGAAGACTATAAGGGAGCATCTGATTGCTGATAATTTTTTAAGGAGTGGAGTTAGATACAGATTTAGATTATTGCTTGATTTCTCTGTGATACATCAATCTAATACTATTTACTTCTAATGAAATTTCGCCAAGTTTATTAAGATAAAAAAAAACGTTTTTCAAATGTTAAGATGTGGAAGTAGGTAGTGCCACACAGTAAAAGATATGGAATAAAGACTTAGGTTTTTTCATAAAGAGTGAAAATGCAGGCAAAGGATTGTTTAATACACAGCTATGCAACAGCTCACTCCAAAAATTCAAAATATAACTGGCTGGCTGTGATATAATTCCATACTTCAGGGCAGGTGTTTAGGCTTTTAACTACTTCAGTAAAAGACAAACTGAGCCTTCAATAAAAGAAATTCAGCAGCAACATTACTATTTAGCACAAGAAAATAAATGCTAATATTTCAGCTGTATCATCCCTACTTCAGTAGCAAACTCCCCAAAACCCTCTCTGAACATGTCAAGAAAAAAACCCCAACTTCTTAAACACTGTTTTAGCCCTTGAATATTCTGCTTTATGCAGGGAGTACAAAAATGTCAATGGGCTGTATAATCATCTGCCCTGTACTGAAGAATAGGCAACGTGTCATTAGCTGAATCTGTAACCAGATAACAGATAAAGGAAACCTCCTGCAGTAAATGCACCCCTCCACTGTCTCCTTGCCTGTTGAAATCTGAGAGAGGAACAGCAGGTTAAAATATCAGGGTAAAAAAAATTATCATACTCAACAGCTTATGCTGGACAAGTATTAGAGTAGGAAAATGATATTAAATTGCAACCCTGTCAGAAAGTTTGAAATTTAACTAACTTTCCTCTTCTCTATCCCTTGATCAAAGATGCTGTTACAAATTGAGATATATGAACCAAAGCATCAGTGTGGTAGTTGCATTTTCCCCTTTCTCTCCCAGCTAATAGATATTAAATTTTGTATTGAGCATTCAAAGTTGTTTTCAGCCATGAGCCTGGGAGGCCTTCCCACCCTACTGAGGTCAATTGGTTCAAAATGTGCAGAAGGTGGGAAATACAAAATATTTTCCCCTGCTTTCTGGGGGCTCTCAAAATATTTTACTTCCTTAGAGTCAAGAGTAGAAAGTCCATAAATAAATGAATTATTAATCTCTGATTTGTATCAGCAACAGAATCTCTTTATCTAAGGAGTAACATTTCTTACAAGCTTTTGGATGTTTCATTCCTTATATCAAGTTCTGACCCTTTGGTAAGGTGTCTTCTTTTGACTCACAGGTTTGCTGGCTCTCATAAGCACAGTGCCTTTACTTTTAATCAGTGCAGGAGCTCAGTTTGGGAGCTTGGTGGCCAGCTGGTAACCAGAACTCCATCTAACAGAGTGCTGGCAAAATAAAATAAAGCAAAACCAAATCCAGTGTGCAGAAAATTGTGCCTTCTGGAGCAGTATAGATGGAGTTTTAAACTTGTTCTTCCTGCCCCCAGCTGCACAAATCTCCACGTGTCAGAGAAGAGAGGGATGACAGGAGAGGTGGTGTGTTAAAAATGTTTTCTGCTTGTTCTAGAAAAGTTACAGCAGCAATGTAGGATCAGTAATGCTTTATTAATCACCATATTTAGTTCAAGTATTATCTTTTTCTTTCTTTGCTTCACTCTCTCTCAGTACAAGTGACTGATCCATTTCCTTCTGGACAAATGTTTTTATCCCAATTTAACATATGAGCTAGTGTTTTAAAGGCCCAATATTTTAAGATGTATTAATTTCATGTTTACATTTTACACACATCTGGGTGAAACTAGTATAGCTGACAGTCATTACTGCATATTTTACTCCTCAGCAAAGAGAAAATAAGAATAGCAGAAATAAAGCCAAATGATGTCTAATTGCATGATAAATTTTGCTGGATATTCAGTTTCTGTTCTGATTCTGAGTGTCTCACTCAGAATATTGTTACATAGCTCATTTATACACTACTTTGAAGACTATTACACAGTTTGTCAAATACTACTTCAAAAAGTACTTTTAAAAATACTGCTACTATTAAATTGTCTCAATCCTCCTACAGTGAAGAGAAAGAGGAACTTTGCAGAGTCCAAATGTTACTCTACTGGAAAATATTTTACACCATCTTTTGTGAACTGTCAAATTCCCAGTGCTTTTTCAGGATTTGTTCCTCCACTCCTGCTCAGCCTGGGTGTTTCTTCCCACTGCTTTTCCTCATGTATTAGGGTACAGGCAGGGACAGTGATATGACACATTGCAGATAACATCCTAACATATTAAATAAGGATGTTCAAACACAGTGACAGATCCCGTTGTATGATGATACATCAGGGCAGCTCAAAGATAAGAATTTTAATATATTCTATTATAGAATCACTTAAGCTGACTAAGTGATAGCTGTGGGGGGAATGGAATAGCTTCTGGAAAGGGTTAAGAGACCAGAAATGGGAAAGAAATAACTGGGTGCTACAGGGAGACAGAGGTAGGAGTAAGCAAAATAAACTCTGAAAGAAAAAGTCCTTGATCTGTTTGAGTAATATACAACACAGCAAACTCATTTTTTTTTTCTCACAAGGAGGATGAGATGTCCTCAGCAAATGTGACTGCAGAGGCACATGTCTTTCTGAGCTGTCCCCAGCCACGATTTTTCTATGGTTTCTCTGAGTATAGGCTATGAGTGCCTACCATTAGATAAAAGAATCTCAGAACAGTTTGGGTTGGAAGGGCCTTTACAGGTCACAGTTTAACCTCCAGCTTGGGCAGGCAGGGCCATCAGCTCCATCAGGCTGCTCAGGGCCCTGTCCCACCTGACTGGAATGCTTCCAGGGATGCAGCATCCACCACTTCCCTGGGCAGCCTGTGCCAGGGCCTCACCACCCTCTTTGTCATACCTAAATCTGCCCTTTTGTCATTTAGAACCATTTTCCACTGCCTTGCCTTTCCCCTCATAACAGAGATCACATGCTTCCACCTAGAACTACAAGCCACTCTGCTTAATGACTTCCAATGGTGAAGAGCATTTACTTCCCTGACATCTGAACAGAAAAGCAGTGTTGTATTTGAAATATGGAATCTGTTTATAAAGGAAGAGCAAGTTTCATCATTGAGGATGCATAACTTAATTCAGGGATATTACATCAGTGTCAAATTTGGCTCCAAGTACTGAAAGCACCATGATAACTGTATTTATATTTGGCTTTCATATATACTTAAGTCTGGCAAGTGTATCTTGTGGGCACCTGTTTGAGGCAGAGATTTATGGAGAATGCCAACATTTGGTCTTGATATTTAAAAACAATTTGTTAATTGTCAAGAAAAGTAAACTGTTAACATCTTTATTTACTGATGAGACAACACGTCAGTACTGGAACCTATTCAAAATGGACAGCCATTTATTAGTCTCTAAAGCATTGAAGTTTTTAAACTGCAGCTTTTTTTTCCCTATGTCTTCTAAGTTTTGATTTTGCTTACAAACAGTCCTTAAGCAGATGCTTTATTTTATCAAAGGGTTACATAACTCCTTTTCTATTAAATGCCATACATAGCTTGTGCCAGAGAGAGATTTTGGACCCTCAAAAATGCAAAACAAGCTCTTCCTGATTTAATGTTCACTTCTATTTGCTGTCTTTTCTTTTCTTCCATATCGTGTCTTAGTGCATCCCAAAGCTGTGGCTTTCAAAGCTGCAGATTTTCTGTTTTTGCTCTTACCTGTGTGTCGTGGTGCTGGAATTATTTACAAAGCTGAAATTACAGAAGCAGCCCCATGAGCCAGGCAGGGCTGTGTCAGCAGGCAGAGAAGATGATCAGAGAAGAGTGTGGTGAAGATGGACTGAACAAAGGGAGGAGCAGCTCACACACAGCCACACAGGCAACTGGTGGAAGGCATTTCCAAGGAATTCAGAATTCCAGCCCAGGCTGAGTGCAGCTTTGAATCAGCTCCCTGGAGCACCTGATAACAAACAGCCTGGAGGTCAGCCTGGTCTTGGTGAGCTCTTGGATAAGCAGCCTCATGCTGCTGTAGCTGCATGGCTCTCTGTTTCCCAGCTCAGGAGCTGAGTGTGGATCAATCC
>CM067564.1:1344701-1372201 GCA_034336665.1 Luscinia megarhynchos | reverse complement strand
CTATTTAGACAGCTGCACTATAAGACACACAATAGTTTAAAAATTAGCTGTGCTGCAGTGTGTGTGTGTGGGTGGGTATAAATGGCAATAAAGCACAGGAGTGTGCCTTTCATACCTGTGTCTCTTAGATCTGATGCAGATGTATAACTGATATTTTTATTCTGCAAATGTCTATGTGTAGGAAGAAAATGTAGCTGGTTAAGAGGCCATAAGCAGTTTTAAAATGCTTTCTTGCAGGTCTGTAGGAACTTTGTAATTTTGAATGCTGAGTAAGAAGATCTTCTCCCTGTGAATGCTATTGAGGTAGCCATTAAGCTTAAAGTTCAGGGTTTAAATAGAGGGCCTTTGTATAATGTTTTCTGGAAAATAGACACTCCTGCAAAGTGAAATACAGGGAAGACAGTGACCCATGCATACACATGTTGGATAAGTGACTGGGGTTTGTAGGCTGTGGGGATGAAGCCCTTCCTCTCAAATGCTTGCTGGGAGTGCTGTGGTACCAACCTGCCTGTGAAAGGACAAAAAGCAGGGTCTGTTTTACAGTGTCTCCAGGAGATGAGTGTGGCATTTACTGGCATCTTCTGGATGCAAACAGCTGGAGCAGAGGTTTAGAGTGTAAAGAGAGGTATCTGAGACATTTCTGCTCCCACCCTTGGGGAGCTGGAATAGGATTTGCTCCTGCTGGAGATTCTCATGTGAGAAACGTGAGAATTTGGGGTGGTGGGGGTGGCTGCTGTGAGGGTGACAAGACTTTTTGGAAGGGTCATATTTCACGGAACACACCTCAGAGTGAGCAATCCCAAGGAACAGATTCAGGCTGTGGCTGCAGGTTTGAGTTATTTGATGGAAACCATTGCCTGCTGATGGGTTGATAAGGCATGCAGCTTAAAAAATATCTTATTGTGAGGATGAGATGCCATTATATCAGTTACTGTGGCCCAGGACATGATGCTGCAGGCTGAAAATTAATACCTTAAATAGTGGTGTGACAATGTGTACAGTAAATTCAGGTTGTAACCAGCTATGAGGTAGATGGGATACTTGAAGGGACAAAATTGCCTAAACTTAGTAATGTAGGACTTACATAAGTTTTTCTTGCTATTTGGAGCTACTGCTTCAAGACATAAGACGTCAATTTTAAGGATATTTCTTCAAAATTAAGTTTCATTTCACACCCCAATAACAATTTGCCTTAACTTTCTATTTTTGTTGCTCTCTGGGGAAATGCTTTTTTTCTGTTCGGTTTTTCTTAAATATGTGTTTTGTCCAAAGTATTTTAATCTATGTTTAGAACAACACTCAAAAGTTAGTAGGAGCACTGGATCCTTTTAGCACTGCCTTCTACCTTATGCTAGATCTTCTCTAAAATCAGTGTGATGATGTGACTCTGTTACAGAGCACTCACTTTACAGTGACTTAGCCAGAGACAGAATGTCACTCAGGTAGGGGAGGAGCTCAGGGTCCATCCTCCTGCTCTAAGCAGGGTCAACACTGAATTCACACCAGTTGCAACCCTGGGCTTTGCCCAGCTGGTCAAGGTTGAAAACCAACATTGGAAAAAATCAAAGCAACAGAGCTGTAGAAGACAGGAAGCCATTAGTACTGGTAACTGGGGACAAAAATATTTTACATTTCAGTGACTTAGCATGTTGAAGCTTAGCACAGGCTCATTCTTTTCTCTCATGATGCTGTGCTAAAATCTTCTTGGTGGAGCAGGTGGCCAAGAAGGGTGTCAGCAGGGAAGCAGCTGCAGTCTCATCATTTACCCTCAGAAGTGCCTTCCACTTCCTTGTTAAGGGCTACAGGGCACTGACAGTGCTGGAAGGACTCCCCCTCTTTTCCTGGGGCCACAGCTTGGCTTTGGAGCTGGAGCTGAGCCCAGCCCTCCCCAGCAGCCACACACTGCAGCTTTCCCTGGGCTGTGGCACGCTGCTCCATGCACTGCCCCATTAAAACACTTGCCTTTGTTAGGGAGCTCTCATTCCTCTTTAATTATGTCCTCCAGAGTGGCATTCAAGGATAGGTTATTTTCCTTCTTTGTAGAGGATGTGGAATAATTTTCCCAAGGCAGTTTTAACTTCCCCTTTCCTTTAGTAATCCTAGTGTTTTAAATTACTCCTTTAATCACCGTCTCAAAGTAATCACCATGCAATAACCTGTCCTGTGATTCTGACTCAGGAATGAGAACTTCCCCTTTTCTGTGGCTGAGGAGGTGACTGAGAAATGACCGTTTTGTGTTTTGCTCTTAAACCACTTTATTAATTGTGCTCTTTTCTTATTTCACCTACTTTTTAAGGAGGAGGGATAATGTTTCGTGGATGCTTCAAATTTCCCTTCTTGTTTTAGGATTTTTGATTAACTCCTCAGTTTTAATGATTATCATCCTCTACAGAATTCACTTCCATTAAGAACCATCTTTTCCAGATCTGATTAAACTCTCTTTCTTTAGCTCTTGTTGAGCCCTTTGTGATATGTGGAATCCAGCAGGGCTACAATTAACCAGCTCTGCTCCTCAGAGAGTAGCTTGAAACCACCTTTTAAAAAAGCCCATAGAAAAGAATTAAATGTGTGGTCTCCATCTCTGTGAAATGGCAATGCTTATGATAATAGATACCATGCTTTTCTGACAATACATGGGACAGCTTTTTTTTTTTTTGCCTACAGAATCAGTTCAGCATATTCTTTCCTATGTGGGCTTCAGTTACGTTCTTTTCTACTAACTTTGCTTTCATGGATCCCAAACAAAGAGAAATAGTTTATAGGGATGTTCAACATTTGTTCCTGAAGTATAATTTTTGTGCTGCCAAATTACAAGCTTTGGCATGGGATAATCCCAGTAGAATTGGTTCAGAAAATTTTAGATACCATGTACTTTCTTTCCACTTTTTTCTGCAGCTTGCACTCACAGTTCTTTATTTCAATTTAGTGAATTTTTAGCTATATCCATAGGATGGCAGCTTTGCATGGAATGTGGTTGGTGCTGAAAGGAATGGTGAACATCTCAGTGAGAATGAGTCACGAAGACAGAAAGTAAAACTTGCTTTTGCAGATGACAAGAAATCATTCCCATTGTATTCCCAACCTGTCTTCAGGAAGCTGCTTGGTTCCTTGTCCATTTTTAAACCTTGGGAGTGTGTGACTACAGGGAGCAGAATGCCTTATTTACCTGACTTACAAAATCTGGGGGAAATCCAGATTTCTTGCCTTTGTCCCTGGAGATCTCAGAGGATTTGCCAGCAAACTTTGTTAATCACAGAACTTTTTTTAAAGCATGGATGAACCTGATTTTGATCTTTTTGATCTGAGCCATATTATTCAAGGAAAGAAGCCTAAGTGTTTGCAAGCATGTACTGAAGGTAGAACCCACCTTGCCTACCTGTGGAAACATCAAAATGCACAAAACAAGAGCATGTGGAAGGCATGGGAATGTGCAGGGGGTAGCTGGCACTAGCATGGGGTTAATGCTTCTGTGCTCTCCATCCTCTTGGTTTCACAAACAGAAAGATGTGGTGGAGGCAAACCTGGGACTTGCCCTCTCTGAAGTGCAGAAGGACCAGCCCCAGGTTAAAAGCTGGCTGGTGATTTATGTATTGGTAACTGCTGCTGGTAAAGTGATTTCTGACACTGAAAGAGCCATTTCCCAACCAGCTGGTGGTTTAGTCCCAGTTCACTGAGGCAAAACTGACTAAATCCCATTATGAGAAAGCCAAGCAGGCCAAGAGATTTTCAAATCAGAGATCATGTCTGAGAATGTTGCTGGCTGAGGACCTGATCAGACTCAGTATGCACATGCACAGGAAGCAGCTGCACTGGAGACCACAGGACAGTCACTCATGCCCAAGTTTTCAGAAAAGGGATTGAGCTCACACCACACTAGCCAGTTGTGAAAAATCCAACCCTTAAAAATAGGCAAGAAAAAAAAATGAGCAAAGGAAGATATAGGGCTATACTCTTCACTGGAGCTCTTCTTATGAAAAAAATTAAAATCTCTACAATAATTTTTTATGTGTTATACTCTGTGTTTCAGTATTCCAGATACTCAGAGTAGGATCATAGTCTTATGTATATAAGAAAAATCTGGGAGAATGAACCCATTCCAGAAATGAATTTTGGTGGTTAATAGCTTCAAGCTTTGAAATGGGTAACTTTTAAAAGAAGCAGATGGCTAATAATGGAGCAAAATTTATATGTGATCACAGGATGACATTTAATTTTTAGAAAATAGTTTCTTTTGATGTCATTACATATGTTTTCTATGAAACACTATCTTGTGGCCACTGTGACTTTGAGACTGACACTGCCCCCACCCTGTGCTTTCCCTCCTATATCCTCACTCCTGTGCACCAACACTTCTGCAGTTTGAGAAGTGAACTGGATCTCAGAAACTGAGATGGCTGAAAATAACAGAAGAAAATATTAACTGAAAGTTAAAGCCAAATTTCATCTCCCCTCCCTGGTCCAGTTCATATTATCCTCTTTGTTTGTAGTTGCAAACACATTGTGGGATCAGAGAGCTGATGGGACATGGAGCCCACAGTTCCTTTCTTCTAAAGGTGCTGTGGGAAGAAGACTCTGAAGCAATGACCTAATTAATATGCTGAGGATCTGAGCCAAGTTAAATTTCTTGGCAGTGTATGAGGTTTAAGGGTTTTTTTTTGTTTCCTGTTCTGTTATGGTGTTAATTTTTTTTGTTTTGTTTTGTTTTGTTTGTTTGTTTGTTTTGTTGTTTTTTGGGTTTGGGTTGTTTTGTTGGTTTTTTTGGTAAATGACTGGTTTGAGAATTTTGGGTTAGAAATCCATCATTGGTTTTGCTTTCACTCCAAATACAAAGCCCATTCATGCCTCCACCCCAAATTTTGAAGGTCCAAAGTAGCCCCAAGGTTATGTGTGCTGCCAGAAGTAAATAACTGAGCAGCAGTGAGCTGAGAGGGGTCAAGATATCCACGCTGAGCAGACATACTGCAGCAGTGACTCAGGAGGACAGCACATTAGCAAATTAGACTTTTGCCAGATGTAAAAGCTGATCCTTTTTCAATTGGGTATCATCTGAAAGGTCAAGAAGTAATGAAGCATGGGCACACAGATCCCCTATTGCCATGTGTTGCTACAAACTCTTATCTCACAGTGCACTGGCAGTTGCAAGGTACCAAACACAATAAACCAGCACCCTGGGGTGCCTTAGTGCAGGTCAGAGCTCAAAAGGGTTTTCTGCAAAAAGTGACAATGCCTGGAACAGTAAACAAGGGGCATTTTGTGCCGGATTCCTTAATTTTATGGTTTTAGTGTGCTTGCAGATTTCTGATATTTCACATTCCAGGGCTCTCCTGTGATGCAACTGAGAGCTGTTTACTCTTGAATAATTATCAAAAGATCAGAAGCCAAATACTCTTCTGATTTACACCAGAACATATTAAGCTACCTCTGTTGATTTTTAGCTCGTTTGGAGGCACTCCAAGTGCACAGTGGTGTAACTGACAGGAGAATTTGGCCCTGTATCTCTACAAGAAATAATTTCCTAGATGGATAGGAGTCCTGGTACCAAGGTAAATGTGACAGAAAATCTGTGATTAGGTTGGATTGACTTCCACACTGGAAACCTTTTTTGTAAATACTATATATAAATACTAGAAAAATGCTGTTTGTTTTATATATCTGTGGATAAACACAATTTTATTAGAGCTACCAATATGTAATAAGGGAAGTAGCCATTTTAAGTAACAGATGTCTTATAGCAGCCCCCACAAAATAGGTGAAGGAATAAAACAATCTTAAAATATTGTTGAAAAAGGAGTTCCATGTTGCTGCTAAAAGTAGACCTGGTTTCCTTTTTCTGAGCACTTTAAACTTAAAACTTGGTTCTTCAAATTGTATCCTCTCTAATATTAGAAAAACAAAAAACCAAAAAAACAAAAAACCCCTCAAAAATCCCAACCAAACAAAAGAAAACAACAACCCAGCAGGATCACACTTTTCCCTTAGGAATAATCCATTTTTCAAATGGGCACACCACTTCTTTAATCAGAGTTCAGAGTTAGGACTACCTTTCCTAAGTATTTTATTCAATGTTTATCCTATGTGATGAAGTAATTCCTTGTCTATGCAGATGCTTGTATTGCAGAATCTAATTGTTGTTTCCTACTTTTGAGACAAAAACCATAAATGTTTCTGACATCCTCTTAAGCCACCAGTGAGTCAATAAATCATTGCAACCACTCATTATTTCCTGAACTTCTGCTTCCCTGAAAAAGGAGAGAAGGATGGAAATAAGCTTAATTGCTTAGACCTGGAGACATTAATACAATTCAAATTAATGTTTTCTCCTCCTTATCACTACAGATTGCATATTCATAAGGGTTTTTCAAGTGCCATGAACAAGTGCTCTACCTCTGTCAGTTGGTTTTTGTTTTTTGGAGTGTTTTTTTGTACAATAATGTCTGTATTTCTAAGTTCCTTGGCCAGTGGTTATTTTTGCTTCTTGATTGTAGATGTATCATATCTTCCAGTTTTGCTGGGATCAGTTCCTGGTTTATTGAGATCATTGCAAAATCCAAACCTTAGTGGAGCTAGCTTACTGTTCCACAGACGTTGACATAGACACCACTTCTGTCTCTTCTCAGCCTCTCCCTTCCTGCACTGCTGGGAACCAGGTTGTAAAGTTATGGAAACTTTCCCTTAGGACCAACACTCTTCCTCATTTTGTCCTTAGTGGAAAGTAAATCAAATCCCATCAGTAGCCTTGGCATGAAGTGCAAGCTACAACCAAGCACAGAGAACTGAATCTGCATGCTCTGGGCATGTATGCAATCCAAACTTTACCAGTGAAGTATCTCTCTGCTGAAGGCCAGAGCATCAGTCTCAAGATTTTTTCTACAACATTAGCTGCCTGCCTGTTAGTTTTTTAATTATGTGGAATGGCCTGTGAAGTGTTCACACTCTGCCAATAGCAGTTAGGCACCCCAGAGCCCCTCTGAATTCATCACTGAAGTCAGGATCTCCATATGTGCTCCAGTGTCAAACAGGATTAGTCAAGAGCTCCTACCTTTACTTTCTACTGTGTTTTCATGCTCTGTTTATTCCACACGAGTTTTACCCCAGTCAGCTGTTTCAGCCCCAACATATTCTCACTCCCCAGCAGCACAACCTTAAACCCCACAAATAACAGCATAAGTCAAATCTAATGTGATGGGAGACATGAATCATAACATTTGAGACAGCATCTCTGCCTGGATCTGCAATTCATTCTGATTTATTGACAAGAAAACATGGCAAAAACTTTCTGCCTTCTGCTTTGGCTCCTTTTATTTTTGAAATCCATTGCTGGTAACTAAGTTGCAGCCTATTTATGGTCAGAACTCCATGGTGGTTTACCTGAGCAGTCAAGTACCAGTGAAAGCCACTCTTCTGTGCAACAAAAACACTTACTAATCCATACTGTTGCCTTGAGACTGAAGGGTTATTTCAAAATTAACCTTGACTCCAGCACAGGGTCTGTTAAATTGTGTTCAGCTTCTGTGCATATGCTTTAGTGCAGACATACTAGTGCACAAATAAACTGCATGTCTGGTTAACTTGGGACCTACTGAATGCAGTTTGATGTTATGCAAGAACTTTATGTTTCTCTGCCTTTTCTGCAGAAAGGGAGAAGGGGAAATTGGATCAAGGTCTTGGTTTACTACTACTTCATCAGCAGTGTGCAAAAAAAAATCAAAGCCACATTAATAAACTAAATATTACCTCCCACTGATTGCTGGCTACCAGGCAGATAGAGTTCTTTCTGATGGACTCCTAAGAGGGTCTTCAATAAAGTAAAATATTGAGCTTGACGTTTCTCCTGCTTGCTGCCAGGAAGGTCTAAATTGAGTCCCAGTTGTTTTTCAGATTAATCCATTTGAGAGTATAGAATCTGGCAAGAGTATTTTACAACTTTTTGAAAATGTGTTTAAGCTTAATGTAGTTTTGGGTATTTCATGTATGTGTGCTTAATTATAAAACACTCATCTCCTATCAAGTACAAGGTATTAGCATGAATGCCTAAAGAGACTTGGTAGAAATAAGCAAAGTGCAGCAGCAAAAAGCAACACTCAGCTTGAATGAGGGACAGAGCCAAAGCATCTGCAGTGCTTTTCTGAAACCTTGCCATGTTTTAAAAGTGATGACTGCTCCTGCAGCACTCCTGGTCCTGGGGGCCTGGTTCTTCTTGTTTACACCAGCTTTAGCTCAGTTGACTGGAGAATTACTATATTCCTGTAAATCAAGGGAAGGAGGAGACTTTGGCTCAGTCTTTACAGTCAGTTGGAGAAATATAATAACCCTCCTGTGCAGGCTGTAGAGAAATCTGAAGAGAGAAAGAATGGTTTAAGAGTTTCGAGGCCATCTTCAGTTCCAAGCTCCTTCTTCTGAGGTTTGGAGAAGGATGTGGCAGCAGCACATGTAAATGAGTGTTCAGCTTTATGAGCAATTAGCTTTTGAACACTACATGACTACACTGCACCTTGATCCAGAGCTGACTGTTAGTTTGTCAACCCAATGTTTTTCCTTAAAATATCCCTCCAGTCCTTAATGAAGCTAAAATTATTTTCTCTTGAAAGCCATTGGTTTTGACTGAACTTTTGAAGTAGTGACTTTTTCATTGAGGCTTGAATTTTGAGAGGAAATAAAACTGCACAGTGGAAGGGGAAATGTCCTCCTGGTTGGATGAAGTGCAGGTTGGGGGAAACAAGGTGAGAAGAGGGTTTTGGACACTCTCACATGCCAAGTAAAACTGCAAGAACAAGTTGTCATTCTGCTCTTCATCCTGCTGTTCCTCCCTGTTGCCTCCTGAATGGGAGGTGGCGAGGAGTTTTTTATCTCCTGTGAGTTTTAGACTTGCTAAATCTCTCTTTAGCAGAAGACTCTTAGTGTGTTATCTATCTCTGTGCTGGGAGCCTGTGGATCACTAAAATTCTCCTTCTTGCATTCTGATCCTCTGAATATTCTGGGCCATGTTTCAGATACCTGACATCATTCCTCAGGTTAGCTGGTGCTTTTTTAACTCACCTTCTCCAACTCTCTTTTTTTTAGTTTTGGAGACTTTCAAAAACATCAGTTTTGGTCTCTGTACACAGCCTAATATATATACAGGCAAATAAGACAATATGCATTATATATATATTTAATATGCTTGCAGAAATAATCTACTGCCTCCTATTCTGTGGATGAGGATAGACATCAAAGCCTCCAACAAATTCTATCACAGCTCACTGCTTGTTCTGGCCATGGTAGCATGTAATTCTTGTAAAAGCAACCAAAGAAAATTTGTCAAGGTTACCAAACTTCCTTCTGCTGGAAGCATAGCCACTCTCTGCTGCTGGTACAGTGCCAGTGACATCTGACAGCAGAGTATAACAAATAATCTAATGCTGATCACAAAAAATAGCAGGGAGAGATTGGGGTAAATTAATTTAGTTTTTAGAATTAATTCTTTGGCATGACTGGCAACTAAAATCGTGGAGGATTTTTCCTTCTCTGGCTCTCAGATGAGTTTAATACAGCACAATTGTTAGCCCCATAAAAATTACTCCACTATGGGAACACACTTGCTGCATGATCAATCCTATCACATGGATGCAAATAGAACAAGGTTGAATTGGCACACAGCATGTCAGGGTAGGAACAGCCAAAAAGCAAAATGGTCTGAAATCCCATGGGGAATGCCTGTACACATGGCTGTACAATAGAGTGAATATCTGCCCAAAGACAATGAGAAGCAGGGTATCCTCTACTGCTTCCAAAACATAAGTGGCATTTCTCAAAATTATGACATCAAATGACCAAATGTGTCCTTGGACATAATGTGTTATTTATTGAGGTTTAGGTTTAAATCAAGAATGATTTGAAAGTGTGATAAGATACCTGAAAATGTTAGATAAGGATACATTGGAAATATTGTAATTACACAATGGATTTTCATCAAGTGCCTGTAAGAGTGGTTACTGGAAAATTAGCTACTGGTTATATTTTGGAAACAAAGTTAGAGTTGAGCTTGACATATAAACAAAATTTAATTTTATAATTTTGTGGTTTTTTGCTGACTCCTCAAGGCATTGCAGATTTTATTTTAATCTGACAGACCTTAATGGCTTTTAGAAAAATGTTTCATGAAGAAAATCTCAAGTCGTTGCCCAAGAAAAGCAGTCCAAGATTATTCCACCATCTGTGGGCAACTTGGATGCACACAGGCATTAATCTATCTACTGGTCATGTCTCGGGTTTACTGACGAAAAAGCTCTTTTATTAAAAATGCCACTTTCTGATCCTTATTGCTCAGGAGGGCTTAAGCCATAATGTGACATCTGTTGGCTCAACCAATTATGTATAAGGCATTTTTGATGCAATGGTTTTGTTAGAACATGCCAAAATCATTGAAACTTTAATTGGAAAAAATTTCACAGGTCCAGATTTTAATTTCCAGCGAGAGTGGGAAGAAGAAGAGGAGAACAGAGTTCATTCATTTCAGAAGAGTCAGTAGTTAAGACATCCATCTGCTGTGAGAAGCCAGATTCATATGCCTGCTCAGCCATTTTCATCTTCATGTGAATTGTTACAATGGAAGTCTTAGAATGGCCTGACCTGGTGAGGAAAACTGATACTGGAATATAAAAAAAAAGGGGAAGGGGCTTATTTTGCACTAGACATTAAATAAAATGGACATGCCTGGCAAAATAAGTCTGTTTGACCTCCCTTGAAGCAGCCTGGCTAAATCCTGGAATAGGCTGAGGAGCAGTTGTTATGGAGATGGTAGTGCAAGAAGGAAGAAAATATATGCTTAATGTAAAAGCAGAGAATTGACCTGACAGTCCTGCTGTTGAACTATGAATACCACTGTAAACACAAGCCAGGGACTCCTGAGCACATTCACAGGCAGATTTTTTGGGTCACAAGCACCCAAAGACCCAAGTCAGTGCCATGAAGGTCATGGGTGAGTCAGGGTTCCCCTAACTGCAGGTTGAACAACCTCAAGTCAGATAAAAGCAGCAGCTCCTGGTGCAATAGAAGATATCTAAAGCCCTGAACTGTGTCTTGGTGCATCTTCATTTAGGATTTTAGCCCTGACCAGGCTAAATCCTACTCCATCCCCCTCATGGTGTACCCTGTGGTGAGGTCTCCAACCACAGGAATTTATTCCCTTCAGATGAAACTAAGCTGGGATGTGTTTAGGAGCATGCTTAAGGGGCTTTAACCACTAATAGAAAATCAGAGCACAGGCTAGGGCTACTCACTACCTATGTTGGCATGAACCATAACCAGAGTTCACCAAATGTCAGATTTTATTTAATGTTCTGTTATTCATTCGTTCTGATGAACACTGCAGAACCACAGAACTGTGTTTTTCTGAGCAAAAGTATATCACTAAATGATGTGAACACATATTGAAAAGGGTGTTCTTACTTTACAGAGGTGCCTATTAAGACCACCCCAGAGCCATATTTGCAGTCTTTCTCCATTGGTTTGAATGCTTTGCATGGATCATGAAAATTTAGGGAAGTGGGGTTCTGGTCTTGTCTCTTGGGTGTTTGAGATCCTGCCTTGGACAGAACTCCAGGCCAACAAAGGAAGTCAGAAGCTGGTTACATTTAAAAGGTACAAGGCTGTTATGGCAGGTCTGTTTCAAAGCAGAAACTATGAATTCCTTATTCCTTAAAAGACTTTGACAAACACAGAGATTGCTTTGAAAAAAAAGGGAGGAGGTGATGGTGGCCCATCCCCAAGGCCACAGGAAAACTGTATTCAGCATGATCATGATATTTCTAAAAGTTTCTAAAGAGGGTAGTAGCCCAGTTGGCTGAAAAGCTAAGGACCTGGATATGAGATCTCTATACTGTACAAGAGAATAGGTAAAGGCATCATCAATAAAGAAATTTTGACAGCATCTGTAACATAAACTGAATGTTACAGAAATAAGGTTTGCATGAAATATTTCTAGAAGCATGTATGAACCCAAGAGGGGAAAAAAAAAGGTAATAATGTTAATTAATTACAAAACTTTTTTACATCTAAGTTTTCTTGTGTCCTACATTGTAGACAGCAGCCTACTTTGAAAGATCATTTTTATGAGTTTGATGCCTTTTTTTTGTTATGGTGAATAGACTTGGAGCATCTGTGACGTTCCTGTGCTTCCTATTCCCATTGGAGGATGAAGTTTCCTTTGGTGAAATGAGATTCTGGCAAAAAAGGCTATTAATAAATGTAACTTCTTATGCGTAGCAAACTATTTTGTGTACTTGCAGCATGGGGAATTCTTCAAATGGTTTTCTTTTATGAATAATTGTAAATTTAATGTTGGCATCAATAACTTCTTTAAATGGCTCATTCTATATCTGAGTTACACACTTCTTAGCAACACGGCTCAGCTTTGATGAATCTTGTGCATAATTTTAGGTTTTACTGTGTGAGTACAAAAGCAAGGAAGATGCTAGAATTGTTCAAATTACCTGGCTCTTAAATGGTTTGAGGGGAAAAAGGAATGCATTATGCTTTGGTCATTGAGATTGTAGAACACAATGGAATCAACATTTTTTGGTTTATTATTCAGTTGCAAAACAGATTCAGAAAAATAAAAAGGCAGCAACCTCCTGAAAAAATAGGTTTTCTCAAAAACGATCTAAGCAAGTAGGATTTTCCTGAAAACAGCTTTTTTCTCCAGTCTGTGGGTTTGCTGTAGACAGCTGTGACCAAACAGCTACAAGAAGCTGTGGTGTTTTTAGTTTTAGGGCATCTCTGTTTGCCAGTTGGAGTTCTTTGCACATGGGATTCAGCACCAGGGCAAAGGCAGGCACAGCCACAGCTTGAGCTGCTCTGGATCTGTGTTTGGAAACTCTGCCATCAGACAGGAAGCTGGATGGAGCATGGTGCAGTTCCAGTAGCTCTGTGAGCAAGTTTTGGCACTTTGAACACCCCTGTCAGTGTTGTGGGGAGCAGCCTAACCCCAAGGTGGCTCTGGCTGGAGCCTTTGCCTTGGCTCTTGTGGTGAATCCCATCAGGTTCATGGAGCTGTACCTGCCTGGGTTTTTTCAAGTACACCTTAACTATGTCCCCCCTCATTCCCTGAGGGTAAATCAGGATTGTTCCAGCATTTCCCACACATCTGGGATTCCTGAAGTGAGGTCTTACCAGTCAAGACCAAGGCACTGAAGACCTCAGCCTTTTCCATAAGGCCTGACACCAGCCTCCTCCCCATTCAGCATTGGGTTTTCCTTTGCACTTTTAATATACCCATATTCAGCTCCAGTCAGGCTTTGGCTTTTCCATCCTGGCACACTTGAGTCTGTGCATTCCTGCTGAACTTGCTTTCACCTCCCCTATTCTTACTTCTCACATTTGAGTTTTATGAGTTTTATCTTCTTAATCCATGCAGGCCTTCTGTCACCTTGACCTGATTCTCTGAACTTTGGGATGGACTGTTCTTGAGCTTGGTAGAAGTGACTCTGCAAAATTATCTAGCTTTTCTGGACCTTTCTTCTTTCTTGGCCCAAATCCCATAGGTTTTCTCCAAGCAGGTCCCTGTAAAGGGCAAACCCAGAGAAAACCCAGAAACCCAGAGCTGTGATCCTGCTTTTTTTTGCCTCATTCCCCTCTCAGAATGCTTAGCTCCACCACCTCATGGTTCCTGCAGTGAAGATTCCTCCTGAGTTTCTCATTCCTAACCAGTTTTTCATGTTTGCAAGCATGAAGTCCAGCAGAGCACCTGTCTCCTTAATTATCTGTGTAATCACTGGAAGCAGAAATCATGTAAGGATCATGTACTTGAATTTAGCCATCCAGCATCTTAGAAAATTCAGATGTCTCATATGCAGATATTATGATATAAAGCCATTTGAGAGTATGAATAGAAGGGACCAGGGCATCCTCTCAGGACTAAGTTGGTTGATTTTTGGTTGATCACTAAAAAGCACTATTTACATGGCAAACCTTTGTCAAGTGATGTTAATTTTTATTTTAGAGGTGATATGGTTTCTGGTGTTCATAATTGCATCTCTTTACTGAGCAGCAAAGCAATGTCAGAAAAGTGCAAAGAGAACAACCACAGAATGAAGTGATACACCCCTAAAAGGTTTAAAAGGTAATAAGGTCTTCTTGAAAATGTCTGGGTTTTTTCCCTTGTCTTGCTTGATCAGTATATGGTAGGAAGGCTGGAGTTTCTGGGACCCCAGGGAAGAGTTTAATGAATAAATGTCCTGTGTTCTACATTATATGAATCCCACCTTAAAAAAAAAAAAAAAAAGTTCTTAAAGTTGATGAGCTATAGATTTGAAGCCTTTCCCCCTGCTCATACATGCCTTGAAAAATAAGATAAAAGACAAAATAACCTCCAGCTGAAATTAATAAAACTATCCTCTTGCAGTTTGACTAAAATATAAGGGCTAGACTTTGAAAAGTTTGAGTCTAAGACATGCTCCAAAACTTAGGCTGAGGTTCTTTCGTCCTGATTTTTTCTCCAAGCAATGAGCTCTCAGCATTTCTTACTAAAGAGGGTAGAAATTTCTGAGGGCTGATGTGGCTTGAAAAGTGGGTCTTTTAAAAATGGATTCAAGATCTTATTTCAGAAGTAAGTGAAATACCAATTTAAATATCAGGCCTGAGGTCTATTCCTGCAGCAGATCAAGTGGAAGCACATCATTTACATCAGGTCACTCCTAAGCTGAGTCCTTAGTGCCACGGCTTCAGAGGGGGATTAAGGAGGATGGGAGGGGAAGTGCAGGAAGAACACCTTGAGTGTCCATCTTAAGAGAGACTTTTTAGTCTCCCTTTCCCCTCCTGTGCCACCCAGAGTATTTTCCACTTTATTTAAAAGATTTGGTTAAGTGTTTGTAAGTGGTAGTGCACATTTCCTCTTCTTTTTGAGTCTCTCAGTGGTAATATAAAAATAAGATCTTGCAACTTTTCTAGTTCCTGTACTATTTAACAGGGCCAAAGCCAGCTGAGCTCTCAGGAGTAGTAAATCATTCTTAGTGACCTTGATATTTACAAATAGATGTAAAAAATCCCAAATATTTTGAGAGTCTCTCTTCTAACTTTACACTGGAGCAAACCCCAGAAGTCTTGGTGACAGCTGCCAGGTGAGGGCATAGACAGAGATGAATCTAACTCTGGACCAGTGTAATGGGCAAAAAAAATAACCAAATTTTTTGAAAATTAGGAAAGGCTACCACAACATGCCAAGAAGAGTTGTATTCCCAGCTGCAGAAACACAGGAAGGAAACAAACAGTACATCATGCAACTGTATAAATACAAACTGAGGGCCAAAATCTTCTCAAGCCACTATGGAAGGCTCAAAGAGCAATTCCTTTACAACCAGCAACACCCTGGCAGGACTTGGGTTTTGGGAACAGAATTCATCCAGTGGGATAATTCCTCCCAGTGATTTATATTGTATTGGATGCTTGGTTCTTGGCAGCTCTCAAAAACGTGTATGGAGAGGCTGAGCCAGTATGATTCAGTACAATTGAGTATGATTCAGTATAATTCACTATAATTCAACCTCAAACAAGAGATGGTTCTGTCAGACTTGGTCCTGCTCTGATCCTCACCTTTTTTGCCATCCTGGTTCTCAAGCAGTGCATGGACTCTGCATTTCTGTACATGGGATTGAGCTACATTTTCTATGAAATGCACATTTAAAATTTTGGGTGCTTAGGAAACATAATGCCACCTTTTTTTTTTTTTTTTTTTTTGGTATTTATGCAGCATATTAAGAAAGGCAGGCACCATGATTTCTTGTGGATGATTGCCTCTTCTTTGATATGCCTGTCCCTTAGCAAACATAAGAAGGATTTTATGGGTGTGCATGAAACAAGGCAAAGCTACAACAAATGTGACTTCAGCCAGTTCCACTGCCAAAGTCCTAGCAAAATTATTCATTCTAAGATAAATCTTTAATTGGTTCCCCTCTTAATACTATTTCTGGACCCCAGAGTCCTTTCTAAAAAGCCTCTGTGGAATATTTTTCTTCATTTTTAATTAATTATCTGCAATGTAAATTAATGCACAATAGCATTTTTTTTAAAGTCAAGAGGAAAGCATTTTCACTGTAAATTAAGATTCCTCCATCAACAATTTTACCACAGCTAAGCTGCATCTTCCCTTTTCCAAAGCTCCAGACTCTCCTTCGTGGTGGTGCTGTGCAGCAGTAAAGAGAGAAACCACAGCATCACAATGCTAAACACTCCAGTGGGAAACACAAACAGAGTGCATAAACCAAAGCATTCATTCCACCAGATTTTATTAAAAGGTTTCACCTCTAAATTGAGTTGTCATATGCTGTTGGGAAACTTTTTTACCACAGTTTATTTTAACTATGTAAAAAAAAACCATTAAAGGAATGAAAATTCTGCAGTTTTTCATATAAAAGGCGTGACCTTTCACGCCCTGCCAGCAAGCCATAGTGCATTTAATCAAATTGGTTGGGAAGTAAAATCGTGCCCAATGTGAGGAGTTTTGATTTTTTTTGCTCCCCCCACAATTCTTTGGAATGACCCCAACCTTGTTAACATGCTGCAGATTTCAGTGTGTCTCTGCAGCAGGGCTCTTTGGAGTTCACTGGGAGAAAACTCCAGCACATGATTAAAAGATATCCTCTAGATGAGAAGGACGTTCAGTAATTTATAAATCATTCATTTGTGACATAGCTTTATACAGCTTTTCAATGAATTGCATTAACTGCTTTTGCAGCTTCCTCAAATGTTGCTTTCAGTAGACAGTGTCATAGGTCATTACCAGTTTTTCCCTTATGTAAGCAATTCCAACTTTCTATTAAAAATACTAATTTCCACCCCACTACAGTATCTTTTGAAGTAGCATGTATATTAAAAAAAAAAAATCACAAGTTGCTTTGAAATATTAAAGGAATATATTTAAGTGAAGGGCTTTCAGGCAGGTTGTTTTTCTGTATTCCTGATGACAGAAAGATTTTAGCCTACAAAGTCAATAGTAAATTTTATTAAAGTCATTATTTTCCTGTTACAGGCCTTGTGCTTTAAATAAACTATAGCTGACAATGCTGTCTTACATACTGTCATGCTGTAAAACAGCCTTTCTTTATTACCACAGGGACAACTCATTTAGAACTTTGAAAGTGTTTTCACACTGGAGTTGCTCATTTGTGGTGCTGGCCGGTGGCTGTTCTTGACAAATACCTTTTATAGCTGGAACTTTCTCCTTTTTTCTTTTGAAGATGCAGGGGAGGGGAAAAAAAAAAAAAAAAGAAAAGGAAAAAACTTGCAAACCCAACATTTTCCTGTTAAAGATAAATATTCCAGCTCCACCATGGAGACATATCTCAATCTCCCCACAATATTTTTTTATGACAGCTTGAAAAGTCTTTCCCCAACCCAAATTTTCCTGGATTACTCTTGTGCAATCGATGGCAGCTCCATGTAAATAAAAAGAAGACGTTACTTTTATTTAAATATTGTAATTTAAATGTTTTTATTCAATTAATATTACAAGTTTGGGGCCCTGGCTGAGGCTGTATTTTCCCAAAATTTATTTTGATAGGAAAGCCAGCATAAGGAATTGTCACCCTCTCCATATCATTGTCCTCAGCCCCTAGGGCTCAAGAGGGAACTGGGCATGGAAATAGAAATCAGGGAGGGATAGGATTGGGTTTTGGGCTGGTCTGGGGCTGTGGTCACTTTTCTGACCCAGCAGCAAAGGCTCAGGGCCTCTTGTTCCTTCTGCCTCCCAGTTTTATGTCCTCACCCCAAGTCACTTTTTTATAAGAAGGGTAGTTTTGGACTCTTGGCATTGGATGTATCCACTTGCTCTTTGTGGTAAATGTCCTTTTTCTCCCCAGGAGAAGGCATGGCTCTGAGTGGCTAGCTTAGCTCCAGGCCTTCATCACAGAGCCATCCTTGCTGCTCCCAGAACTTTTGTCAGCTGTTGTTATCATGCAAATAGGATTGCAGACAAGCCAATTTTGTAAATTGTCCAGATGAATGAGTTATATGAGCAAATGCTGCTTGAATTACAGATGGACAGCTCCTTCTTTGTGTTTTGCTGTTCTGAATACATTTCTATGAATTAAACTGTCTTGATATCTGCAAAATTAATTTTATCTCTTTGAACTTGTGATAAACAGCAGTGCTTGAGCCATACACGTGTAGAGTTGAAAAGACTGCAGGACATGATCTAACTGGCATGACTTCAAGAGGGATCAACATTGCTGGAACATCACCAGGTGTTTAACTAAACTGGGTCTAGCCACATAGCCAAAAGTCTTTTCTGTCCTTCCTTCCTTCCATCCATCCATCCATCCATCCATCCATCCATCCATCCATCCATCCATCCATCCATCCATCCATCCATCCATCCATCCATCCATCCATCCATCCATCCATCCATCCATCCATCCATCCACCCATCCTTTAAAAATCCCCTTTGAAGTAAATTAAACCATGTTTTTCTTGCTTTCTCTCCCCTGCCTTTTTTTGAGCTTTGGGGAAGAAGAAAGTGTTACTTCTAATTAGTGGCTTCTTATGCATTGGAAAGGGCCATTTTACTTTCTGGTTTTCAAGATGCTCAAATCCAGGCTCCTCTTACAGAGTTTCTAACAACTCAGTGTTCCTAAAATTGGATCCCTTAAAAAGCACAGAAAACAAGCCCAGCAAAAGCATCCTGATAGCTTTCCACTGGGTTTTTAAGCTAAAGTGAATGATGACAGACTCCAGCTGGGATCCAAAAAAACAATGGGAAGGAGAGGAAGGCAAGAGCAGTGAATCAGGGGAGGGTGGAGGGTGCAGTGGATGTCTGGATGGCTCTGGTGCCCAGAGCTGCAGCCTCAGAGCTCAGATTTAATGCTGAATTTTATCTGGCATGGCTGAAGGCTGCTGTGAGAGCCTTCTTTGCCATTCCACATGCTGTGCTCCCAGTTTTTCCTCCAGGGCTGGATCAGTGAATCACATACCTCCACCACGTGTGGTTTGATGGGTTAGTTTTTCCATCAAGCCAGCAACCAGCTCGTTCAGAGCCTCCTGGGCACTGGATCAGATGTGAATGGGGCAGGGACAGACATGGAGCCCTGGGCAGCACTCCATGGTTGACTCAGATCACACATCAAACGAGAGGAACAAATTCTTCCCTGTTTCTATGCTGATTTAGTCAGACCTGCTTCTATCTCTGAGTGTGATACCCCACACTGGATCTGCTGGTCCAGCAGAGGTCTTTTCAACAAAGAGCAGAGACACTTTTCCAGTAAAACTTCCAGAAATGTGCTTTGCCTTTGCCACGGAAATGGCATAAGAGTCTTGCCTCAGCACAAAAACGTGGTATTCATCCTCAGCTCATAACATTTTAATCATATTTAATCAGAATCAGTAACTGTCCTGCTTTATTCAGCTGGTCCTATCAATTCTGAATAAAATCCTAACCAGAAAAACCTCAACAGAAATAGTGGAGATCAGAATATGTGTATTTTATAGGTTAAAATATTCTGAATCAAAAACACTGAAGGACACCATTAGAAACAGGAAGGTCCTCATGGAAAACTGCCAAATGGACAGAGAGAGGACTAAATGTGCTTTGAGTCATTTGCTATGAATATTCTCTTTGGTGTGGTGCACACCACTCTTTTTCACCCCAAAGAGGCTAATTTAATTGTTCTTTGTACAATTTTAGGAAGCATTTGAAACACAGGGGCTATAAATTTACCATTTGTCAGTTTGAGCTTTGTGTAGAGCATGCATCTGGTGCTCTGCTGACATCCCAAAGCCTGTGATTCTTGACAGAGAATATGTATTTTTAGGTACCCAACCAGGAGGTTACATTAAAAGTCTGAATCCATGCACTGTACTCATGATTTATAATAAACATTCTCTCTTTGGGTCACCAATGCTTTAATTTGCTGCCCATTGAGTGGGCTTGTTTTGTGTGAAAGAGTTTAAACAAACATCAGTGATTTTCAAGTCTCTCTGTGTCAGCTGTCTAGAAATAGTGAAATTTCAGAAATTAAACTCCAAGTGCACATTACAGTGGTTTTTGTCCTCCTGGACATCAACAGGTATTTTTCTCCTTCAAGTTGTGAATTTCGATAGATTAAAATGCTCACAAATATTATTTATCTGCTGCAGAACCATCTGTTCCACCTGCAGGACTGCCCAAAGACTGTTACCCAGACAAAAGACATACAAAGACTGTTTCAAATTCTGGGTTGATTGTTTTGATATATAGCAGCAGATATCCAGCCCACATTTTGCAACTAATTTTTTGCTAGGCTTCCCTCCCAGAAGCTGAGGATTTTTTTTTTCCCTCTTTCCCCCACAGTCATGTCCCTCATGCTTCATGTAGCTAATGTAGATTCTATCAAAAAGCATGATTTGTGATGTTTGTGTGTTCCTGTTTACTTAAAAGTGCTAAAACCACCTTTTCTTATCAACAGGAAACTTTCAAGGTATTTAAAAGCCTGCCTTTAAACCTTCTGGCAGCAATAAAGCAAAAATGGCAGGTGGCTGTATGAAAGAAGCAGGATATGTTTATACTATAACTTACCATGGGGAGGGGGGAAATCATCCCAGATACAGGGGCTGGAGCCTCAGCTCATTTACAGAGGTGCAAATCCAGACTAACACTCGTTTGACACCAATGCTTTTTAAAAATGTCAGACTTTATCACACAAAAATCGAATTGTGTTTCTCCTAAACAGAGCTGCATTAACTTTTTTGGAGTTGGGGAGGGATAAAGGGCTAATTTGCCTGTTTTCTGGCTGAACCAGTAGCTTTTGTTATACTACTTCACAGTACTAAAATGTGCAATGCCTGTGGGATGGGAAACGTGAAAAATTCAAATTAGTTGAATTTTCTTTTCAAATAAAAGGAAAAAAGTTATAGCTGGGTTTTTTTTTGTTTGTTTTTTGTTTGTTTGTTTGTTTTTGGTTTTTTTTGTTGTTTTTTTTTCTTTGTGGAGTTTTTGCTTGTTTTTTGTTCTTGCTTTTTGTGATTGTTTCTTTGTTATTGTTTTTTTTGTTTTCTGGGGTTTTTTTGGGTTGTTTTTTTTTTTCCCCATCTATCCAGTCCTAGCCAGTCCTCTCCAACCATGCACAAGCAGAATCTTCCCAAAAGTGAAGAACAGCTATTTTGGTAAGGTAATCCTCATACCTGCAGATTGGAAGCAGTTACCACTATGCAGATCAGGCACAGTGGACAAGATTTAGCTTTTTGTGATGTTTTTTACTTCTGCAAAATCTATGAACCTTTTGAAAACTAAGGGCTCACTGCTGCTTTCATGCATTTTTTCTGTATTGTCCTTCAGTGGAATGAGGAGTTTGAGGGAACTTAGGCTTGTTTGGTTTCCAGTTTGGCAGTCTTTGAATCACAAAGGATAAAACCACCTCAGAACTGACAATATTTGAGAATTGTTTGTTTATTCTTGTAACTGGCTGTGGAAAATGAGGAGGCATCATACCTGTTTTGATGCTAAACGCTCCTTCTGTTAAAACATGATTGTCCTTGGTTAAAAAAAAATAGAATAAAAGGGCCCCAAATTACTTGAAAAGTGGTAGTTTAACAAGCTGTATTACCTCTCCCCCTGTCTTTTCCTAATAGACTCCTTGGTGCTAGTGGCCAGAGTGACACTGGAGGCAGCAGGCAATGACACATTGCAGGAATTCCTCGAGCTGACTTTTATCCAGTGGCTTTGAGTGCAGGTGAGAGCTGAATGGAGCAAGGTAGTTCAAACTCCCTCTCTCTGATTCCAGTCTTTCCAGGGGGCCAGCTGCTTATGAAGGATATCCATTATTTATACCTTTCAAGGGAATTACATCAGCAGGGACACGTGTATTGGTGTAACAAAGCTGGGAAGCACCGTGCAAAGCCAGGCTGCTGTAAATATGTGTGTGAGATACAGCCAGCCCAGCTCTGCATTGCCTTGCACCTCTCCCACTCCACTGTCTCCAGAAGGAGCTGCCAGTCAGGAAATTTGGCTCAGGGGAGGGATCTCCTGTGTGCCTGGCTGTTGTGTGACCTGTGGGTCAGGATTCCATCTCCCCCTGCCTGCCTGGTTTCCTGGACTCGTGCAAACACAGGGCTTTTCCAGGAGATGGGATCAAGAGATTTCCTCGTGGTTTAACACCCTGGATCCATGCAAACACAGGAGCTGAGCTGTGTCCCTGTCCAGGGCTGTGTCCACAAGCCACAGAGATTTAGTCCCTGCCTGCTGATCAAAAAACGCCCTGGCCTTCATTAAGGAAATCAAATTTATGTCTCCACAAGCAGGGGAAGCTTAAATGTTGTTTAGTCCTGGCTTCTGGCTCTGAGCTGTGGCATTACTTATCCAGAGCAGCTATGTTTCTCTTGGCTAAATTAATCAATTGCTCTTTCAGGGCAGGTCCCTTTCTTTCCTGGAGGAAGAAACTGCATCACATTAGCTACCAGTCAGCTTCAAACCTTTCACTTTGGACTATGCTCAAAGAGAGTTTAGCCAGAGAGAAAACTGGAATCGATACACCAGGCCAGCACAATCTGGATTTCAGGTCAGCATGTGGAGAGAGAAATGGCATTTGTGAGACTGATGGTCAGTGAGCTGCTGTTTCTGGGTAAAGGGCAGACTTTCATCCTCGCTCTCCTGGACCTGTCTGCATCAATCCACCCAAGGACATCAGGACAGCACTTTGCACCAGGGCTTAGGGGTTTCACCCTCATGGTTAAAAGTTTTGTTGAGAGATACATCCAGACCTGCAAACTCAGACTTCCTAACTGTGAACTCCTCCAAGGATAAATTTTATTTGTATCCTTTTCACAGTCCAATACAGTCTGGAAAGTAAAAAGTTAAAATGTGATTGACAAATGCTAACAGAATGCTGAATATAAAGTGACTGGGAAAAACAGTTTTAAAAGACAGTGATAACATAAATGAGATTGAATGAAAAGACATGTTCCCAAAACAATCTTTCCTAGGGGCTGGATAAAAAGCAACATTTCTGGTAAGTGACAAGTTTTCTTTTAATTTCAATCTAAGCTGGAAATTCATAACCATTTTTCAGCTGTGGTCTTGGTACCACAAATACACCTTCTGGCATGCAGGTAAAACTCTTGCTTTACATTGGGCAAACTTTTTTTTACACCAGAATGTCTGCAGCTATCTCCAGCCCACAGCCTGAAGTATTCTCAGTTTCCAGGAGGTGTGATAATGATGAATTTCAGTGAGATGAAAATTGCTCCAATTTAAGGATAGCTCAACCATCTCATATTTGATACAAAAATACACTAATTTTTTTTTTTCTAAAAAGTCTAAAGATTTGGGCTTTGTACATGCAGTGCACGAATAGAAAATCCCTATCAACAACATTAACTGAACTGAAAATCCTTCAGGATAAGTTCTCTGAAAATTAAAACAGGCATCAAGCTACACATCTAGATGAAAGACTTCCACAGCTTTATAAATACAATGCACTCAGAAGCCAAGTTTCCAAAGCCTCAGTAAAAGCATCTGATGTCCAAGCCTACAATGACAGTCCTCTACATGAAAAAGACAATATTTACTCTGTCTTATGGTATTAAATTTGGGGTTTTATCACACACTTAGAAACCAAGTGATAAGTCCAAGGCCTTTCATCAAAGGTATTTTAAATGAGAATTTCTGGATACCTCCTAAGACCAGATGAAAACCTTTTGGCTGATCTTCACATAAGAGATGGAACCACATTTACATTACTAATTCAGAAACCTACTTCTCTGCTCTTAACTGGTGTCACCCTGTATTTGTCTTTCATCATGACATGATATTTCAGCCGCCTTATTATTCTAAGCTTCAGATTGCTAAAATGACTTGTTTTGCTTCTTCCTTCCAAATTTTGGTCATAGTAGACACTACTGATGTTTTGCTGTTATTCCTGTCCTGTTGAGCCACCATTTTCTGACTCAGCCTTCCATCTTTTGACTCCACTTTTCTGACAGCAGCCCTGTCTTGCCACCCATCTCCCTCTGCTTCCAAGAGGTCTCTCCTGTGCATGGTTTCACTACAGAAATTCCACACTCACATCCTTCATTTTCTGCTGCCTTCTCTCAGCATTTACAGGAATCTACTTTGACCTTCTGACCATCATTCCCGTGATATATTCAAGATATGAGTTAGATATTCTGTTTATCCTGTAGTAAAGAGAGATTCTTCTGTAGCTCCACATCTTTCCCATTTGATCTGAACTTGTTCTCAAAATCTCTGCTCCTCCCTCCTGCCTCCAATTTCACCCTTGTTTGGTCATAATTTCACTGCCAGCTGTGATGCCAGTCTCAGTATTCAAGGGCTATAAATCCTTTCATGGCTGCAGTATTTCATGTTGTCTGTTCTCAGTGTATGCAGATGATGAAGTCATTAGTGCTCACGATATATTAATTAACGTTGATGTAAATTTTTCATCTCAAGTTTCTCTTCTATTGTGACAGCCACAGGAATTATTTTCAGAGTTGACTGTTGCCAATGGGCAGCCAATCTGACAATTAATATTCACTAATTTTACACATTTAAACAGCTTATACAAACAACCCAACTGTGATCTCATGTTCCTGCTACACACGTTTTCCCTTCTAGGTTACCATTACTGTAATACAGAATAGAGAGAAAAAAAATTCATATAGGCTCATAAAATAATTTTCTGTGCTTTGTCCAAATAGAGGTTGTAAATGCATTAAGAAAGAGATGTCAGTATGTATTTCACAGCATTTAGCACAGTGAGATATCAGTCTTATTTCAGCACCTGATTCCTTTGATAAATTGTTTCAACTATTCAAGGAACCAATGGTAAGATGCCAAAGTCTAATTAACTGGTCCAACTTTCTGAACAGCTGAAGGCACAGCATCTCTTGTATCATATATGAACTCTCTCTCATATATGCTGTGTGATGCTGAGCAAACAGTTTGGAGTCCTGCAAACATCTAAAAAAAAATGGGAATATTTTGCTAAACATGTAAAAGAATTTAAGAGAACATTGATTCATGCCCATAACCTTCTCAGTGACCTGAGATTAAGAAGCCCTCTGAGCAGAGCAGTGACTTGTACCCAGTCCTGCCCAGTCCTTGCACTGGGAGCAGCACTTATCTATTGTTTATTTGGAGCCAGCTCCTTACCTTTCAGGAAGCTCTATTCCTCTAGTGGAACTATTGGGGGTGGAGAGGGAAACAAGTCAAAGGAGGCATTATTGGATTATTCACTCTTCTAGGACAGACCCTGTTTGTACAATCAGAGATATGCCTTAAGTGATCTTTAAAGAAAGTCAGATTTTGTTTAAAAAAGGGGAAGGAGGAGGCTTCATTAACTAGACTGACAGGCTCCATAGATTTCTCAAGTGTTTAAATTAAGGATTGTGAGTTCTTGAAACTTGACAAGGAAAGCGGGATTGTCACTGCTGGCTGTCTGAACCAGAGGTAAGTGCAGATTAAGCTTTTCCTATCTCGGTTATAAACATATTGCTCCTGTTCTCCAAAGTTCAGTGAAATAGAAAAGAGACTATTGTTTTCTATTATTTGAAAAAAAACCCCCAAACTACATTTTTAAAGTGTCACATAAAATTCTAAAGTACTTAAAGTTGCTCAGATGCTACTCATTATTATTCTAGTGGTAACTATTTGGCACTTGACACAAATTCCTTAAAGAAATAAATAAAACTGAAATCAATCATATCTGGACACCTAGAACCAAATTTTAAGAGCACTCATGATGAGCACGGTGTACTTGAAAGCACATTAAGCCATTTCTGTTGATTTTCCTAGAATTTTTTGTATGTCTGAGTTCAACCAATACTGCATTCACGTTATACTTGTGTGGCAGGTTTTCTGATAGAAATTCTGGCACAAATCTTGCAGAATCTCTCTGCTTGTTCTTACAGATGTAAGCGTGGCAGAACAGCATGAACTTAAAGAGTCTTAAAAAAGGTCACATTGCTCGGATGGAATTTTTTCAGAGGCACTTGGGAAAGCAGATTTTGTTGAACCAGCAAGTGAAGGCAGCTCCTGAACAAAGCCTGGTCAAACCTCAGCTTTGCCCTCAGAAGAGCTGGAAAACAGCTCCAGTCCTGCTCAGGATTCATGGAAACAGATTAATTTTGTGTTCTGCACAATTATTGGCACAGAATTATAACCTAATGAGGCAGTTGTTACAGAATTGGGATTTCAGGTGGCAACGTGACTGTCAGAGCACAAAGCCAGCACTGGGTCCCTCTCAAACTGACATTGGAATGGTCTTTTACCTTTATCACACCTAAAAAGCAGCATTGGTGATGATACTGGAAAATAAGTACTTTTTTTTTGTGCCCCCATGTGCCTGGCAGAAACTTTCAAAAGCTGTAAAAATTAATTTGATCTTTTTCTTCCAAGAAGTAATTAGGTTCGTGTCCATTCCAAGAAAACACATTTTTTTTTTCTAACAGTATCCCTGTGTAAATTCATACTAACCCCCAGCCCCACATTGAAAAACTCTTCACTTGAGGTTGTTTCATTTTTTAAGGGAAAAGGTGTATGTTGCAGATGTTCCTGGGTCTGATAACTTCTCTCACAGAGCACCTTACTTGCATGCTTTTGTTAGAAATGGCCAGAAGCAAATTAAACTTAAGAAGGTTTATATTGTGCACGTACATTGGATTTTATAATCACCCCCCCAAATGCTTCTATTTCTTTCAGCAGGAGAAAACACGCCTTGGCTGCCTCTGTCACCTGGCTGAAGAATAAACTAAATAAATAAATAAATAAATAAAAAGTTACTGTGTGCAGTTAATATCGAGCAGCAGCCATCTCCAGATGATCCCTGCTGCATCCAATTTCTGCCAAAATGCTTTCTGTTAAACCTCCATCAAACAGACACACGGCGCACAAAAGAAAACCTCATCACCAAGGGAAACTAATCCACCGGTGCGCAATGTAAGCCTGTCAACTTTTTATTATAAGAAGTCATCACTCATTTCAGTGAAGATTAAAAGTATGACTAAATTGAGAAAATCCTCTTAGCCATTCGGAATTTTAATAGAGGAGAAAAGGGGGTGAGTAAAATTTAAACTGTGTGTGCGTGTGTGCCTATATATCTATCTACACGTGTGTGTGTGAATCAAATATATGAAATTACATATATATCTCCACACACAAGTTGTATTTTATATATATATATATATACATGTGGTAGGAGAATGAATGTTGGAAATAAGATGCTCAGAGCTGTCCCCTCACCTCCCCACAAAAATAGACTACCAAAAATTCATACATAAACATGTAGCCTTGTAGAACGTTTTCTCAGTTACCACAAACAGTTTCTGATTCAGACGAGCTTAAGAGATAAGAATGGAAAATGAGTCCTCACAGCTTTAATTACATCGCCACTGGCAACAAGGTGTTACAGTGGCAGAATGACAATTGCTTTTACTCAGAGTATGGATTCAGGGTCAATATGCTATTTCATCCTAGTGCACCACAGCAGATGAGCACCATGTTGTTTCTATATTGGCCTTGCACTACTTTATCCCTGCAGGTAAAGTTGGTCTGATGTGCAATT